>VWZT01005506.1:2024-13284 GCA_013397055.1 Pachycephala philippinensis
GCAGTGGGAATTTTCTCAATTAAGCACAATCAACTCAGGCTTTAAAATCTAATTGGACTTCTGAGGTTTTCGTAGTTTGTCTCTGATGGATTGTGAGGAGCAAGTTCATAAGAGGTTCAGGTGTCCCAGAAGGGTGTGTGGGAGGAATCTGGGGGAAGTCTGGGGATCCCCAAAATGCGTGGAAAGGGAGCACATATTGTTTCCCCATCAGCCCCACTGAAGCCATAGAAGCAAACAAGGGTTAAAACTTGTTTGCTCTCCTTTTAAAAAACATATTCTTTTTAAAAGGTGGTTGTGGGCTGGATGCTGCTACTGGGAGTCTGCAGTTTTGCTCCCCAGGAGCAAACGCTGAGGACAATTGTGTTCTCCCTTCTCTGCACATTGGTAGTGAGCATTATTGACCTTAAATCAAGAAGGTTCAGGAAACACTCAGCTGCATCAGAAAAACCCAAGTATCTCTGAAATATGTTTTTTCAAGCCCTTCTCCACCTTTGGTTCCTATAAAAAGATAGAGAAGGCAAAGGTAATATGGTGGTGAATTTCATGTTATGTTGGGGATTAATTCATGCATGAAAGCTTTCTGTTAAATTTCAAATGTGAATGTTTGCTTTCTTCACTTGCTTGAAATACTGTTCTGGAGATGCAAGTCAAGAAGACCTTTATAAAATTTCCTGCTGTAATTTATGAGTTTAATTGACAGAAAAAGATAATGAGTTTGAAACATCTACCGAGTTTCTTCTGTTGATTCAGAATATGTTTTTACTATATCCTTACTAGCAACCAGAATGCATGCTGTAAAAAAAATCAGTAAATATGAAGCGTAAATGCATTATTTGGTCAGAAAGGCAACTGAGCTGGGCTTTGACCAGCTTACCTTGCTTTGAGGATCTCTTTTTGCTCCCACGCTCTTCGGTAGAAAAACTACATATTTAAGTCATGTAAAACCAACTGTAGAGGCAAGAGAGCAGCAAAAGTCTTTTCTAAAATAATGGAATTATGATGAAGAGAAGTATCAGGACACTCAGCTGATCTCTTAGTGAGTGGAACAAAAACAACAAATGAAAGCTTGATCTTTCAGGAAAAAGAGTCTGTTTGGAAAAGGATACATTCAGCCAAAGATATCACACTTACGAGGAGAAAGCCATGCACTTAGGGAAGAAAAACTGTCTGCTGAGAATTAGCAGTGCACCAGTATCCAGGAAGCCAAGCTTTGGCAATGAGTGTGCAATTCTCTGAACACTTCCTAAGAGATACGGTGAACTGGACAGGGGTCTGAATGCACGCATCTTTCAGGATGGAGTCCTCTGTGGTTTTGGGAACATCTCAGGTAGTGCCTTGGAAAAAAACATAGGAAGTGTAAGGAATACACTGGGAATTGTTTCTTTCATACCCTGTAAGAGGAAGGTTTGGGGTTTTTTTGCTCTGGTTGTTTCTAAGGTCTGTTAAGGCTTGTTTGTTGTCAAGGAATTTCCTTTGTCTTGCATCTTAAACAATCCAAAACAAAGACCTCTTGTTCCTTTTGGGAACCTATTTTCCTCCCCGTGCAAAGCAGTTGTGGGAGTCCAGTTTCTGCAGACTTCCTAAGTGGTTTAAATCAACCCCAAACATCATGATCCTGGATATGCCTTGCCTTCTAAATTTTAAAGGGGGGGAAGGTGTTATTACTGCAGACAATTTAAAACCATAACAAAATATGGGCTCTGGTTTAATTTGAGAACCGAAAGCAAATGGTATTGTAAAGCTTAATGTTTATAGGAAAGAATGTTTTTCCTTTACAGCCTTTTTCTTAAGACTGAAATGTGTAAGAGGAGGTTCAGAGATGTACACACTAGTTCCTACTTGGTTATTTTCCATATATGAGGTCAGTATATTTCAGTGGGTTAGTCTGGGTTCCTGAACAGCTGAAAAGTTTTGAAATCACCTTCCTGAGGTTTTGAAGTATGGTATAATAGTTTGCAAAGAAATAGATCAGCTTGAGCAGGCTTCCTGCTTTCCCTGTTTACTAGGAAAGTGAGAGTAGAGTGGTCAGAAATGGGAGATAAGGGCGATCAAATAATTTACAGCATCTTCTGAAGCCCATCTGTTATGGCAGTGATTTAAAATTTGACGGGATTTTTAATAATCAGCATACCTTTCAACAGCTTTGAGAGACTACCTCCTTCTACACTGCTGATTATAGCTGAAACCTTTTGGGAGAGGATGATTTATTGTTTCACAGGAATTTTCAATATGTATTGTAAAAGGCCCATTTTAGTGGAACCTGCTTTTGTAAAGAAAATCAGACATATATACATTAAAAACCCCAAGACTGGACTGACAGTGTTATTTCAAACTGTTTTGTAGCTCAAAATGTAAGTTTTTCAGTTCTACACAGTATGTCCTCTCAAAAGCAGCAGTGGGTTAACATTGATCACAAAACAACTTCCTCAGATTGAATCAGGTTACTAGAGTTGGAAAAAATCATCATTTGCATTCAAATATGGATTTCTCGTCCTCAGTTCAGAAGTGAAGTTTAAGTAAAGGGTGCTGAAAGATGAGGGGTTGACAGCGAAACAGCAGTTTGTTACAGAAATACACCTTACATGCATGGATACCATGGAGATGTTCTCAAGGGAAGCTTTGAGTTACTACATGAAATAGTTAATTTGAAAATAATTAAACTGAAGGTTTTTGAAGACGCTGAGACTGGCAGTAGATCTGTAGATCAGGCTCATCCCATGGTTGAAATTATTTTTGAAGTCACCTACAGAGAAGGTGGGGTTTGAAAGGTGCAATTTGGGTTCAAACTAGCTTTGAGTGCCGAGCAGTGTTTGGTTCCGCTCCAGCAAAAATAGGTGCTGAGTAGTCTCAGTTATGAGTAGTTGGTTAGGAGCACTGTGTTTATTACCTTGCCTTCTTTTAAGGCCTGCAAATCCCAGGCTCTTTTGCAGTTTTCTCACACGTTATTCTGTTTCTTCTGAGTGGCTTTTTTGCAATACCTGACAGCAATTGCACTGGCATACGGTGCTATATGCTGAATGTTTGTGAAAAGAAATTGACTTTGAAACCAATAAAGCATGATTTTATAATTGTTATTTATTAATACGTAGACAAAGGAAATAAAATTTTAAAATTCTTGTTAACCTTACATTTCAACTGTGCAACACCCCTAAAGATATACCTAATTCAAGACCTGTGAGTTTACTCAAGACTGTTAAACCTGTAGTTGATCACATTTCTGATGTACTTCATTCAGCAGGGGAAATTGCATCTTATTCCTTGTCAACATAGTCTAAAATGCAAATTTCTGCCTTTTCTGATAGTGCAATTCATTTAATTGTGGAGAGAAATTGCAGTAATTTTGGTGAGTTTATGTATTTTGGAGAAGGTTTAATTCTTATTAAAATCTTTCAACCTGCTACGTTTAAGATTGAAGTTCAATCTAATGGAATTTTTCCAATAGTTTTTGAAATGAAGTAAGGTTGTGTAGAATCTAGTTTTGGAAAGAGTATAGTTTAGGGAAAATAGACATGATTCGTACACTTCTTTCTGCATAAAGCTCACTGCAGGTAACAACATTTTGTTGTCTGTCTGGATTTTGAAAGTGCATTAAAGTATTTCCTTCTTGTACTTGCAATGCCATTTTATTATTTCCAATATTTGTACAACTCGTAAATCTTGAGGAGCACTTTAGTTTCAAACATTGTTAATTGTTTTAGATAGTTTTTAGATGTTGTACACAACTACTCAGTTAAAACATTTGACTCCCGTTGACATGATCTACTCATTCCACATACATACGACTTTCATCTGAAAATTCATAACCTCTTCTCACTAGAGATAAATATCCCATGTTGTTTCTTTGTAAGGTTTATTTTTTCTAATATTTATCCACTGCATATAGTAATAATATAAACCATCAATCACTTATCACAAATATTCATGGAAAATCTGATTCTTTGCTGAGCTGTATTTTTCAGTGACTTGGTAAATGTTAAATTTTGTTTTCTTAACTGTAGCCAGGAAAATTAATGTCCACTTCAGAAATTTATCTGGAAGATTTTTACCTTTTTTTTTTTTCCCCAGATTTCAGAGACTGCAATTAGTTAGTGATCAAACACTGCTATGATACCCATAGGGGCATTTCCAACAGGCTAGAAAAACACAATACATTTATTTTAATTAAAGAGTTAGCTTGACATTTCCCTGAACCTGAGACCTGAACACCCATATGTAGAGACAATCTCCCAACAGTGATTTTAATAATGACTGGTTTTGGTTCTTCGTGTTGTCAAGGGGAGATATGAACTGGGTGCAATCACTGTTCACATTCATAGTTTTTAGCATGTGTGTCCAGCTAATAGTTTTACAGCTTTTGGTAAGACCTTAGGAAGCCATCGTCTTGTATGACGTTCTTATGCACAAAATCAGGCTCCCAAAGTCAGTGGAAAATTTGCTTGTACAAAACTGGAGACTGGTCCCTCCTTTTTATGCTTTACTGGAAATAGAAAGCTAATGAAATTTTGCAGCTGTATAGTGGAAGTGTTAAAGTTTGGGAAACATGACATTTCTCTATTAAAAATAGATTCAGAATCTTACATGTATATTATTTTTTGTTATTGATAGACCTAACGGAGTGACTTCTGTCCTTGAAAAATATAAAATGCACAAAGCTCTTAAAGAGCTGTTACAGTTCTCCATATGGGTAGTCGTGTTTCAAGTGACTAATTCTTATGGACAGGGACTTGGAGAATCTTATAGAATGGTCAGGGGTTGGAATGGACCTTAGAGATCATGTAGTCCCAACCTCCCCTGCCATGGACAGGGCCACCTCCCACTAGACTAAGTTAGTCAAGGCCTTATCCACAGGGTTGGGCATCCATAACCTCCTTGAACAACCTATTCCAGTGTCTCACGCCCCTCACAGGGAAGAATTTCTTCCTAACATCCAGCCTAAACTTCCCCTCCTTAAATTTTCACCCATTACTCCCTGTCCTGTCACTACAATCCTGAAAAAAAGTCCCTCTCCAGCTTCCCTGTGGCCCCCCCTTCAGATACTGGAAGATTCCTATGAGGTCTCCACACAGCCTTCTCTTCTCCAGGTTGAACAGCCCCAATCTTCTCAGCCCATCTTTGTTAGGAAGGTGCTCCAGTCCTCTTACCATCTTTTTGGCCTCCTCTGGACTTGCTCCAACATTTCCTTGTCCTTCTCATGTTGGGGACACCAGAACTGGGTTCCAGCTGGGGTTTCACTAGAGCAGAGTAGAGGGGCAGAATCACTTCCCTCGACCTGCTGGCCATGCTCCTTTGGATGCAGCCCAGGATACATTTGGCTTTCTGGGCTGCAAGCGCACACTGCTGGCTCACAGTGAGGTTTTCATCAACCATCACTCCCAAGGTCTTCTCCCCAGGACTGCTCTCAGTCGCCTCTCTTCCCAGCCTATATCTGTGCCTGGGATTGCCATGACCCAGGTGCAGGACCTTGCTCCTGGCCTTGCTGAACTTCATGAGGTTTGCACAGACCTACCTCTCCAGCCTGTCCAGGCCCCTCTGGATGGCATCCCTTCTCTCCAGTGTATTGACCACTCGGTAACATCAGTGAATTTGTGAAGGGTGCCCTCGATCCCACTGTCCATGTCACTGACAAAGATACTGACCTTATACTATCCCTAGCTTCCCAGACAATTTCCCTGTATTCCTCACAGGCCACATGTCTTCATTTCCAACCTCTGAAACCTGCTTCTTTTCTGACTTTGCGCAGCGGTTTGTTACGCATCCATGGAGGCCTCCTGGCAGTCTTGCCCACTTTTGTCCTTATTGGGAAGCATTGCTCCTGAGCTTGGAGGAGGTGATCCTTCAAATTCAGCCAGCATTCCTGGGCCCCTCTGCCCTCCAGGGCTCTATCCCATGGGACTCTACTGAGTAGATACTTGAAGAGGCCAAAGTCTGCACTCCTCATGTCCAGGGTATCGAGCTGTCTGTGTGCTCTCTTCACTGCCCTGAGGATCTTCAACTCCACCATCTCATGGTCACTTGCAGCCAAGGCTGCCTTGGAGCACTGCGTTCCCCACCAGCTCCTCCCTGTTGGTGAGCACAGGCTCCGGCATGGACCTCTCCATGTTGGCTTCTCAATCACTAGAGTAAGAAAGTTGTGGTTGACACATTCAAGGAACCTCCCAGGCTGGCTGTGCATTGCCATGTTGTCCCTCCAACAGGTGTCAGGGTGTTTAAGTCCCCCATGAGGATCAGGGCTTGTGAGTGTGAAGCCACTCTTATCTATCTGCAGAGGGCTTCATCCACACCATCCTCCCAACTGGGTGGCCTGTAGCAGATCCCCACTCTAACAACTCCTGTCCCTGCCCTCCCCTCAGACTTCACTCACAAGCTCTGGGCTGGCCCCTCATCATTCCCCAGGCAGAGTTTCCTACACTCCAGCTTATCATTGACATAGAGGGCTACACCCTGTCCTCATATCTCTAGCTTGTCTTTCCTAAAAAGCCTAAAACCTCCCATTCCAGTCTTAGGAGCCATCCCACCATGTCTCCGTGATGCCAGTGGTGTCATCCGCGCAGGCATGTGCACATCTCTGGTTCCCCCTGTTTGTTCTCCATACTATGTGCATTTGTGGATGGACATCTGAGCTGGGCCCTGGATAAAGCTGACTCGCTGGCTGGAGTATCTGGAATGCCTTTGCACTATTCCGGGCATCCATTGCAGGTGTTGGCATCTGACTGGCAGGATTAGGATGGATAGGAGCCCTCCCCCAGCAAATCTTTATCTGCATTACATGTATTTGCTGCTGTGCAAACAACATGCCATAGTTTAATAGATCCGCCTTAGTTATCAAAATCAAACATATGAGTAGTTCCCCTGAAGTCAGTGAAAACACTCTCTGCTTTTAAAGTTGGAAACATGCTTCATTACTTCTTAATATAATCACTTTACTAAATTAATTACTTTAAAAGTTCTGTGTATCAGGCATACAAGGAACACTGACTGTGCCCTTTAAATGGATCATGTAGCACCACTATGTGGAAAAGACAGGGGAAACAGCCAGGCTGAAAATGCAGCCAAAGACAAAACATTCCTCTGGTGATGTGTGGTGCTAGCTGAAGGTATTCAGCACCTCACAAGATCAGGCCTTGTATGATTAAATTGCTGTACAAACCCATGGTAATAGATACTTAAATAATAAAGTGAAAGGGCAGATAGGAAAGTTGGGTGGGAATGAAACTATCTCAGTGCATTAGAAAGGTTATTGTTTGAGTTCCCAGTATTTAACAGTTGGGTTCGCAGTGCGGCGACTGAATCCAGCAGCAGTGTTGTTCTGGCCAGTGATTCAGTGGGAATGTCAACCTGAGCAACAACACTGTGGTATGTACAACTCAGGTCAGACACGTCTCTGATTTCTGACCACTTTTTCTCTTGGGTGGTGTTTATTTTCTTCCCAGAAAATATGGTAATGTTTGGGTTTATTCAATCTTGTGGTAGTCTTGTACTGCATATTCTAATGCCGCTTGTTGAGCCTGACCCACACCCTACCCCTTCATGTAAATAACTCACTTACACCTAAGCCCTAGTCCCTCTGCCTAAGGCTGAGTGAGCTGGACTGAAGGAGCACTCTATGTTCTGACATCGAGTGGAGCACAGAACAAATGTTCTTTGATTTGGAAGCAGTGCTTGCCCTAGCACATAGCATTGTTTCTGTTTGGAGGGTGCACACACAGCTTGTCTCGTGTTTCATCCTTTCTGGGGTTCCACGAGGAGAAGCAGATGTGCCAGTGAGCAGAGGGTCCTTGGGGCATGTGGAACGTGGTCTTCTCTCCTGTTCTGCAGCACTGTGTCTCGCATGGCAGCAGTGGTACCATTCAGCTGTTTGCAATGCGTTTCTAATGTGTGGGCTCATGAGATGGCAGAAAGTCTGTGTGACTCTTCATTTCATCCCTGTAGATTGCTGCTCACCTCTCTGTTTGATAGGTGTGGGTTTTAAAACTGTTAGCATAGTCCTTTACCCATGGACAGCCACCGGCAAGCTGCTCCAGCTGGGAGTTAGTGAAAAACCAGAAAATAAGGAACTTGGTTGAAACAATCAACTGGAAATTTATTTGTCTCCTGTCAGAAACACAATATTTGAAGAGGGGATGGATGATAGGTACTGCAGTTTGGGTTCTTAAAGTGAGGGATATTTTTTTTCCCACAGAAATTTAGGAACAACCTCCCTCACAGGTAGGACTTTTTTACAGTAGATAAAGAAAAAATGCATTACAACCATTTTGCAAGTAAACTTTCACCCCTCTTATAAACTATTAACTTTTATCAGGCCATAAGTATTGCATTTGCAGACACAGAGCCAAAGGCAGTGATATTATTTGTATTTCTGTCGTGATGCCTGAAATCCCCAGACGTAATTAAAGGCCTTTTGGTCTGGACACAATAAATGTACCCAATAGAAAGATGACTTTCTCTCTAAATACGTACCTCCTTGCCAACTTTATAGCAGCAGCATTCCATCAGAAGGCAAACAGATTTGCGTGCTTGTTTTGCCTATATCTGCACGTTAAAGGGTGATGACTTGCTGAAAAACCATGGTGAATACAATTCAGTTAACACACAGGTATCACATTTGTGCTATTCAGAGATTTAAGAAATCAGTATTATTAACTCCCAATTTATTGAGAGTCATCTATTTCTTATGGGTTTTACCCTAAACCTGAAATTAGTCTTCCAGTTCTTTATGAAAAACTGATACAGGCATATCTTTATGGTTCATAAGGATCCTTTCTAAAGCATACTTAAACTGTTTTAAATAATGTAACAATCTGAATGATTTAATCAAAAAGAATGAAGTAAATAAACATGCCTAATGTTATATTAGATGCCGAATGACAACTCAGCCTAAAAATTTTGGTCAAATAGCATGAGAGTTGGTAGTATTGACATGAAATTCACAACACATTAAAATGTGTGCTTATGGAAATTGTGGCCAGATTTTTCGCAAGATCTGATACATTAATCTCTTTCACTGCTGGCAATAAATAAGAAATAGGGAAAGCTAGACATGAAACACGTGTCACCATTTTGGTTTTTGTGCTCAGAACAAGATTACAGAGCCTGGTATAATCTGTCGTCAGCCTAGTGACTTCAGATAACAACTCATAAGGATTGACAGTGGCCTTGTTGGTTGGCTTTAATGTTGGCTATAGGTGAATCAGCTTCTGAATTTTCCTGTTCTATAAGAAAACCAGTTTCATCATGACGAATTTCAGCCATTCATTCAATGACCAGTGTCATCTATTCAATGTCCTCAAATACATATAAAGGTACATCTTGAATATATTAGTCCATATGCTTGGAAGCAGGTGTCTGATAAAAAAACCCCGAAACATAAAAATTCCACATAAAGAAGTTTTGTGTACTGTATTAGATTTCTTAAAAATTTAAACCACATCAGTGTAACATCAGTGTTCTCTTTATTTCGAGTGCCTTTTCTTTTAAAATCACAACAATTTTCTAATTCAGTTTGATAAAATAATGTATGCTGAAATGGTGTATTTGTAGTCACATAGTCCTTTAAATAAAGTGAAATTAACAGTCAGGTTCTTTATACTTGTAACCTGAATTTGGACATGCTGTTTGGAAGCACTGGGATTTGCCTCCAGTATAAACATATGAAAAGCCTGATTCCTGACATTTACTAGTTCATGCTTCTAAACATTTAAAACACATGGTCAGATGGCAAATTGAGGGGCGTGGGAGGGAAATGAAAAACTTTTTTGCTATTTTTTTTTTTCTTTTATTTTCTGTTAAAATGACTTTGTTCAGTGAGGGAATGGCATCTGGTTTCATTGCAAAGGAAAGGTAAGTCACAGCCAAAATGCACCAAGGTCACATTTGCGGGGTGAGTTTGCAAAGACAGCAGCAGTGCTTGGATTTTACAATCTCAACCCATCTTGCAGCTTCCAATATTCTTTGGTTTTCATTCCTTCTCCAAAGCTCCTCATTTCTGTCATGGTGGGCCAGCCCCTGCCTTCCCCGTGGCGAAAAAGCCTACTGCCACACTGCCTGCGTTCAAGGGGAAAGCTGCGTCCTCTGCAGAGTGGCCATCTACAGCACAGGATCTTCTTCTGAAAGAATCATGCCAGGCTCATTTTCTCACCAGCTGCAGATGCTGATTTACCTCTCCCTGAGTTAGATGCTAGGGATGAAGTGCCCAGAAGTGCCAGCACTTCTGTGATGGCTTCTAAAAGGCACCTTCAGCAACAAGCCCAGAGTTGGTCTAAATCAGTGTGAGAAGAGTCCCTGAACGACCAAGGAAATCAGGGCTTCCATCCTCGTTTTGAAGTTAGATACGGATCTGCTTCAGCAATTTGACACAAAAATGAAAAATCAGCCTCAGGTTTAAGGTATGGAAAAACAGGACTAAAAGTTGTTGTCCCCAAACTTCAGCTGTGTTTTTTTCCAGCTCTGCAATAGATAGAGAAGAAATCACCTCCTAGTTGTACGGATGTCTCTTTAAAAAAAGCAATAAATGATGATAGGGATAGAAGGGGAAGAGTCTGGAACTATTAAAATGGCCTTGGCTGCCTTGTGTCTACCTGTGTAGATTGGATTTTGCCAAGCACAGTGCTGCTGAGCCTAGTATGATTTGGATGCCTGAATCAGTGTATTTAAAGCTGGCTCGAGTATTTCTACACTGTGCTGGAGTCTGGAGTACCACCCGGAACATGCAGCAGGGCAAGGTGGAAAGGAGTCACACTATGGTTTATGGCTTAAGTCTCTGTTATTTTTGCAGGCTGACTTTATGTGTGCCATGTTAAAAGTCCTTAGTGACACCAGCCTGAACCCCTGAGGCTAAAGCTTGATTAGCTAACTTGCAGGTTTTCTTTACAGAGAAATGTATTTTCCATTTTCGTAACTGTGGGCTTAGAAGTTGTTTTAAAGTTAACTTGCACAGATGCATCTTTTAATGTATTTTCTTTTCCAGCATGACAGTTCAGCGGAGGTGGAGGGTTATAAGACATGACAAATGCCTACTATTTGCAAATTCCAGAAAGAGCAAAATGAACTTTTTGACTTTAAGAGACTTGGCAAGTACCCGGGGGCAAATATCAGGAATGTACTCACAAGTATGTATGTCCAACATTTCCAGAAAAAAAAAAATGGTGGGGTCTTTTTTGGTTCGGTTCGGTTCGATTTTTTTTTGTTGTTGTTGTTGTTGTTTGGTTTGGTTTTTTTGTTTTTTGTGGTTTTTTTTTTTTTTTTTTTTTTTTTTTTTTTTTTT
>VWZT01005507.1:0-15584 GCA_013397055.1 Pachycephala philippinensis
TTGGGGGGACACCAAGATGGGTTGGGGAATAAAGTGTATGAAGTGACTGAGATCAGCTGGAAAGAGGGAAGTAAAGGAACGCCTTTTTTCCACCTTTTTTCCACCTTTTTCACAGGAGATGTTCACGGAGAGGAGGAAGTCAGGTTCTTCTCCAAGTTCCACAGCAAAAGGACAAGTGGGGACAATCACAGAGGGAAAATTCCCAACGTGAGGGTGGGCAGACCCTGGGAAAGGCTGTGGAATCTCCATCCTCAGCTCAACAAGATCCCGAGGAGCTGAGCCTGGTCTAACTTTGAGGTTGGCCATTCAAGGGGTTGAAATGGAAATGCCACCACTCTCTTCTATCCTAAATTATTCCATTAACTCCCAGCTGGGCAGATCCCACTCAGGCTACAATAAAGATCTCTCCTGATGTCCCAAAACCGGTCACTCACAGCTCTGTATTCCTCCCATCCCTCCCACTTCATTTGGAGAAGACGGGGATTGCACATCTTGGGTTGTGAGTTGGGAAAAAGGCTCCTTAGGAAATCAGTGGAATAACTGAGAAGATCCAGATGTTTGGAAGCCTTCCTCAGCTTATAGCAACAAGGGGTTTTTTTGGGAAGTAAAGAGCAAGAGGAGAGAAACTCGTCCTGAGGTAGTTCTGGCTGCTCAAAGACTGGTGGCACCATCGAGCTGGATTGTCCCTAATCCTCAACCATCTCGGCAAAGCCTCCAAGCTGCATTCCCTGCGCCACACGAGGAACTCCAGGATGATGCAGGACTCAGGGCAGAGCCAGCAGAGCATCCCTCAGCAGCCTGGAATGGGAAGGAAGCAGCGGGATGAGGGGATCACGAGCTGCAGCCGCTGTCAGTGACTCCCAATGGTCTCACTCAGGACCTGGAGAGGCAGAAAAAAGGAATTTCACTGGTGGAATTTGTGGATGATCAGGGTGGGAATAGGGAAGATGATGGAGAGGTGAGGTGAGGAGAGCAGAAGCAAAATCCAGCGTGAAAGCCAAGGTTCTTTCCAAGGAAGGATGCACTACGGAGAGTATGTCCATGGATTTCTGGCAGCATCACAGGATTTCAATATCCCTGGAATAGTCTTTGGCTGGGAATGATGTAACAATGCAGACAGCCCTTTCTTCCAAGGTGAAGGAATCAGGTTTTGGCTGAAATCAGGGAGCGTGGAAAAGATCCGGGCATGGATTTCTTGGTTGAGTGGATGAATCCAGCTCAATCCCTCTCCATGCACTCTCCACAGAGCCAGGGCAATGATAGAAGCAATTTTAGGGAATGATTCATCCCACACAAAGGATTCATCTTAAACTCCCTGCAGGAATATCTTTATCTCGGTGACGATGAGTTTCAAGTATCATGGAATTATGGAATCATGGGGTGATTTGGGCTGGAAGGGGATTTAAAGATAACCTTCAGCCACGGGCAGGGACACCTTCCACTATCCCAGGTTGCTCCAAGCCCCATCCAACCTGGCCTTGGATACTTCCAGGGATGGGGCAGCCACAGCTTCTCTGGGCAACCTCTTCCAGGGCTTCACCACTCCTGAGGGACATTTTCCTTGAAGGGACAGGAATTCCACTCACTGGCAGAGAATGAAGATCCCTTGACTGCAGGCCACGGAGAAATATTCCCTGGGAATATCATATTGGAAGCAGAAGTTACTTGAAACTGGTATTCAGAAAAAAAAAAAAAAAAAAAAAAAAACAACTAATAAGGAATTCTTGATTCCTGCATTTTCCCAGGAATTCCTTGGGCCATTGGGGTGAAGGGCTGAGCCGTGCAGGGAGCAGCTGTCCAAACTCACAGGGTGGGAGGCTCTAACTAAGCATGACCAAGAAATAAGGATTGTGGGAAGAGGTAGAGGGATAGCACATCCTGCTGTCATACCAAGTCACTGATATCCATATCCACGCCTGGATATCCAACCATCAGCAGCAGCTGGTGCACGGGGAGAAAGATCCAATAGGTTGGAGAATCAAGGCGTAACGCAGGAGAATCCAGCTCCTGCTGCATGGAATCCAGGGAAGGTGTGCAGAGGAAATTGATTGTTTAGTGAACTGCAAAAGTTACTAGGAAAGGCTCTCCTGGGACTCATATTCCTTTTAATCCAACAAATGTACTCGGAGTTTCCCTTTGCTGCCTGAACAAGGGTTTGACAAGTCCCAGGTAGATCCTATCTCAACTTTATGGCTCTGCTTCTGAGAGCGGTGGGGAAGGCAGAAGAGAAGTTTAAATAAATTGCCAGACTGGGAGATAAATTAAAACCATTTAAATGAAACAGGGCTGGAGCCAGGCTGGGAGAGCTGGGAATGTCCAGCCTGGAGAAGGGAAGGCTCCAGGGAGACCTCAGAGCCCCTTCCAGAGCCTAAAGGCGCTCCAGGAGAGCTGGAGAGGGACTTGGGACAAGGGGTGGAGTGACAGGACACAGGGAATGGCTTTTAACTAACAGAGGGAAGGTTTAGATTGGATATTGGGAAGGAATTCTTCCCTGTGTGAATGGTGAGGCCCTGGCACAGCTTTCCCAGAGAATTTGTGGCTGTTCCATCCCTGGAAGTGTCCAAGGCCAGGCTGGATTGGGCTTGGAGAAATCTGGGATAGTGGAAGATGTCCCTGCCCATGGCAGGGGGTTGGAACTGCGTGATCTGAAGATCTTTCCCAACCCAAACCCTTCTAGGATTCCATGAAACCTCTGGAAAACGGAGTCAGAATAAAGCAATGGATCCTCCAAATACTGGTGGACAAGAGAAGGAACAGATGAATGGACTCCTAAATCTCTGACATCTCTCCATTCCACACACAAAAAAAGTTCCATTTGGGGAAAGCCACTGGAATATTTTGGAACTCTGCTGCTTGCTGTTCTCAGTGACTCACATTCCAACAGCGACCTCAACCTATGGATGCTCCATCTTGAGAGTAAGAGAAATTATATGGATTTCACGGGATCCTGGAAGTGTTATCCAGGCATCAGACATGGTTACTACACAGGGATTTTAGGTGTGCTCGCTTTTCATGGAGCCTTGGGAGGCACTTGGGAAAACAGGACTCATCCTGTGCCACTGGGACTTGGAACAAACCTTGTGTGGGAAGGCTCTGGTAAAACTGACCTATGTGGAGTATTGGGGTGGATGATTTCAAAGCTCTCCCATGGGATTATCCGCTATCCATGGCCTGGATTCCAGAGAGCTCCAGAAGAACAGAATTTACAATTATTTACGCAACAAAAATGGGTTTTTTACACAGAATCATGGAATGGTTTGGGTTGGAAGGGACCTCAAAGATCATCTTGTTCCAATCCCTGCCATGGACAGGGACACCTTCAAGTATCCCAGGTTGCTCCAAGCCCCATCCAGCTCCATTAGATCATGGATTGCAGATGGCCTCATCCTGCTCATCCACCTCTGCCCAATCCCAATTCATCCCTGAAAAAGCCTGTGGAATAAACAGTCCAAAAGGAAAACCAGGGCCATTGCACAGAGCCTGCACCATTCCGCATCCCCTCCAAACCTCTGGAGACCACACCAAGGACCATCCTTCCTCTCCCACGCAGCAAAGCACTTCCAAACAACATTCCAGCCCTTTCCAGCCTGTGAGAGAGACAAGCTGTCACCCAGCCCCATCATCCTGATGGACAGCAGCTTATATCCCACACCAGCCCCAGGAACCACCACTTCCAGCAGCTAATTCCAAAACAAAGCGTGCATTCAGGGGTTAGGTTTCAGCTTTTCCTGCTGGGAGGAGAAGAGGCTGCCAAACCAAATAACACCGACAGCTGCTCCAGGAGTCGGGCACGGCTCGGTGACCTCGGCTCCTTCCCACGGTGACCTCCCAGCAGATCCCGGCCAGCAGTGCCACCGAGCACCAGGACAACCAGAGGTGGCAGCCAGAGCCACATTTGGGGAGGCGGAACGTGCAGCTGTGAAACACATTCCCTCTCTCAACACCGTCCGTATCCTTCTGCCCTCTCCGTGATGTTCTCCCAGGAAGCAGCACTTCGGGATGGCTTCGGGAGGGCTTTGTGTCCCAGGGATTTTGGCTAAACCAAAGGTTCTTGTAATTGCCAGCAGTTCGAAGGCAGGATGCAGCAAAGGGCGCTGAAATACTGGGATCATGGGCCTAAAAGGGAATTTTCCTAATGTCAAAAGGGAATTTTCCTGGTGCCGCACGGAGACAAAGAAGAAATTCAAAGCACTTCTCAAATCCCTCTCTTTTCCTCTTCCTTGCTTGCTGGGCTGTTGAGAGGGGCTGGAATATCAGCCATGAAATCCTGTCCTGCGCCTTGTTCCCATCTCGAAATGAGCCGGGATGGACTCATGGAACAGAGGTTGGGACATTTAAGGAATATCATCCTAGGGGATCTGTTTCCATCCTGTCATCCTGGACTGGGAACAGTTTCGACCACAGTGGATTTGTTCAAATCCAAAGCTCTGGTGCTGTTCTGATCCTACTCAAGTGACAAGAGAAGATATTCCCACCATTCCAGTTGGATCTGCTGGGCTTTCACGCCTTTTATTTCCAGCAACTCAGCCCAGTTGTCTGCACAGGCATCTTTGGAGATACCTCCATTTATCCTTGTTGACTTGCCAATCCCAAAGGACTCAGGTCTTCAGTGGATCCTTAGGAAATTTCCTGATGACTGGCGTGATGTTGGATACCTCAGATGTCAGTAGGAATCATCCTTAACCAGCCAGATCCAACCCCTGAACTGGATAATTCCAGAGGAAAAATTGACATTGGAAGACCTACTTTGATTTTCCAGCTGTTTGAAGACCATGACGACCATTTTAGGGCTGTTGCATGGAATCATGGAATAGTTTGGGTAGGAACAGAACTTAAAGATCATCCCATTCCAACCCCCCACCATGGGCAGGGAACCTTCCACTAGACCAGGTTGCTCCAAGTCCCTTCCAACGTGGCCTCGAACACTTCCAGGATCATTTCTTGCTTCCTTTTCCTTCTTTCCGTCCTGCAAGTTTCCAGTCACTCCTTCATTCACTTCCAGGCATTGTTTTAAGCCACAAAAATGTGAAAAGTTGGGCAATGAGTTGGAGAAACCATCTCCAGATCCCTGTGTGCTTACTCCCAGCTGAGGAACAAAGTTAAAAGTCTCCAGCTTGGGACTGATGTGGTTTGGAGATCGGGAATTCTCATGGAGGTCTTTGATTCAAGCTTTTTCCATGATCCTTGATCTGAGACAGCTAATGTTTCAGGATTACCGTGTCCTTAAAGAAGCTGGAAACTTCATGGATGCAGTGATCAGGAGAGAACGTGGTGATGTCAGTTATGTTCCCTATAATCCAGCAGCAGGATTTATCCCTGACATTTCCTTGCAGCAACAGGTGACATGAGGAAAGTCCTTCCAGATTTGTGTGGTGGAGAGAGCTGCCCATGGACTCGGGATTTTGTCATTTTCCTCCCGGATTTTCTGGCTTCCTTGTGCAAGTGTTTTCCGGCATTCCCAGCAGTCCACCCTTCACAACACAGAATTAAACAAGGAATTAGCAGGAGCCTCACCACCAGAATATCCAGCAGGAGACTTTGCCCACGGAATCCCAGCTCTGAGGAAGGACAGGACACACATCCAGAGCGGTCGCCTGGAATCTCAACTCTTGCACATCCAGTCGCAGCACCTGAATGCCCAAAATCCCCGAGCAAAGAAGTCCTTGGGTCATTCCTTATCCCACATATTTAAAGGACACAGAGAGGTCACTCTAAGCTTGGGTGAACCTTAACCCTTGGAAATCTGGATAGGGGAAACTTCCCTGGTTTGCTGGGCAGAAAAACTCCCATCTCCCACTGTCTCCTCTCTGTTCATCTTCCCACTCTTTGCGAAGTGGAGACGGGAACAGATGTTGCTCTGTTTTCCCACCCGCCTCCTCCAATCCCCCCTTGCTGAAGCGGGAAAGCCCCGGAGCACCTCCTTGGCACCTCCACAACTCCGCGTTTCCTCACCTGTCACACGAGCTGGTGACGAGACGAGCAACAACACCCCACAACCTGCCAGCCACCGCCGCGGGAGAGAAAAAGGGGGTGGCGGGAACAGGCAGATGTGCCACGAGTTGCTTCCCAAAAACGTGTTTGTGCACGGGGAGGTGTGAAAGGAATCCGCGCCTCCCTCTCCCGGTGCAGGTAGCGGAGCAGCTGCCAATGGCTCCGGATCCACCTCCTCATCCTCGCTGTTTCCGTGGGATGTCAAACATGCAGCGCTAAGCAATGATCCCCTGCCATCTGCCGAGGTGAGCACGGGCTGGGGGTGTCACATCCAACAACTTGACAGGCTCTCATCCCCCTCCCTTTTTTTTTTTTCCTTCTTTTTTCTGTTTTTTTCCCTTTTTTTTTCCTTACGAGGAGAGAGAGAGGGGAGGGAGGAAATGATTCCACATTAGTTCAGAGACTTCGTCTATCACTGCTGCTCTTTATCTGGAGAGGAGGAGGCTCAGGGGGGAACGTTTTTGCTCTCCACAACTCCCTGACAGGAGCGTGGAGCCAGGTGGGGGTCAACCAGAGATGGGACAAGAGGACATGGCCTCAAACTGTGCCAGGGGAGGTTCAGGTTGGACATCAGCAGGAATTTCTTTGTGGAAAGGGTTTTCAGGCATGGGAAAGGGCTGCACAGGGAGGTAGTGGAGTCCCCATCCATAGAGGTATCCAAGAAAAGCCTGGATGTGGCACTGAGTGCTGTGGGCTGGGTGACAAGTCAAAGGTTGGACTCGATGACCTTGGAGGTCCTTTCCAACCATAATGATTTTGGGATTCTCTGGATATCAGAGCGGGAAGTTCATTTAAAACTGGATTCTCTTCCATTCCCAACCAGGATGGAAATAGGACAGGGAAGTGACTTCTACCCTGACAATGCCACCAAAATGCTTTGGGATTAAAATGATCCCATCAGCCCTGGAAATGCCACCGGTCCCAGAGGCCACTTGCTCTTGGAAAGAGATGTTCGCTCTTGCCGGGCAAGAAAACTTCCAAAACCACAATGAGAAGAGATTTAGGCCTGAGAGCTCCCTCCACAGCAAGATTTCAACCAGTTTGTACTGACCTGACCTTTTGGGGGAATTTTGGCATGGATTGGGCAGTCTGCCATGGTAGATTTCAGGGAATGGGACCGGTTCCAGCGCAGACCCTCCTGCAGAGACACAACCCTTAAATCCCAGCTTTTGGGGCCTGTCCTTGTGATCTGCTGGGAGGGGAATGGGAGAACTGGGACTCCTGGATTCCTGGTTGGCTTTGGGAAAGGGTTTATGGAGCTTGTGCGGACTCTTCTCCTTGTCTTTATGTCACAAGTACGAACTGTCACATCCTTGTCTCCTCTCCTCCACCATCATTCCTTGTCCGCAACATTCCCGTAGATCCTTTCCAGGTGCTCGATCTTCTCCTCATTGCACCTCTTTTTCCAACCTCTCTTCCCAAATTTCTTCTCAGCCTGCTGAGATCTTCCACAGCCGACATTTCCATGGGGGGTGTGGGCTCACTTCCGAGGGCAGGATAATCACCCTGGGAACATGATCCTGATCAATAACTATTGACTGATAAACCAACAATACATTCCAGTGCCAGCCTGTCGATTCCTGGGATTGATTTATCCGCCCCTCTTCCCTGATTTACGGGCAGGGATGGGAGGCTCAGGACAGCCGGGCTGCTGCTCTCCGTCATTCACAGATTCGGCTGCTGAGGAGCTTTGATTCCAGAGGGGGACAGCAGAGGTGTTTGTGGTTGGAGTGAATCCAGGGAAAGGGATGGGCTCGGAAGGACGAGATCTTCAGCTGGGTCCCTCTGGTAGCCCCAGGCTGGTTTTCTTCTCCTGGCTTGTGGTGAGGGCTGGAATTTCCAAAAAAGTTGCATTTCCAGAGAGCTACTCACCCATCTCGATGGAGGCCTGGGGTTTCCATCACTTACTGGGTGTGGTATCCCTGGAGGATAAGGAATGGCTGCCATTCCTGGTGATGGGAAATGCCCTGCTCCAGTGATGGTGGGGAGGCCAGAAATCCCAGCTCTCGGGGTCTGACAGGGTGGGAAATCCTGAGATCTCTCCCAAACCCAGGATGGGATAATTCACCACAGGAATGTCAGGACTAAGTGGATAAAATGTCTGTCCCTTGGCATCCCATGGGAAAACTTCCATGATCTCCAGTTCTGTCCCTGAAGATGCTTCACATTCCTCTCCTGCAGGGTCACCAGTGCCGGGAATTTTGGTCGGGAATTTTGGTTGTAAATTCCTTTCACAAGAGCCTGTAAAACGAGGGATTGGAGGATGGATGATCCCAGAAGGGGACAGATTGGACAGAGCTCAGCCAGGAGAAGAATTCCTGAGTTTTGGGACAGAAATATCCAGACTCACCTACTTGTTCCCACAGCAGATGTGCCAGTCAGGCTGCCTGAGAAGGGAATGCAATCCCATCCTAGGAACTGCTCCAGGATTTTCCGTGAGCAGGTGATGCTGTGATGTTAAATACCCACAATGCTGGGTAAGTGAATTGCGAGTCTTTCGAAGTTGCATGGGATTAATTTTGAACTAAATCCTTGGAAAACCACATGGCTGCTGACATTTCGGTTGATCCCTGTTTTCCAGGCAGGTTTCTGCTCTGAAATTCCGGGCTCAGATGGTCGTGGTTGTGGCTGAAGAGCTGGGAAGATTTCTACTCATCATCATCATCATCATCATCATCATCATCATCATCATCATCATCATCTTTATCAAGAATGATTTGTCTTTTGAGCCTTTCCCACCTTTCTTCCCTCCCTTAGAAACTTCCCTTTAAATTGTTATATCCTAGAAATATCCCTATTGTCTGTCCTCTCCAAGCAGGTATTGTCTGGACTTCTCATTTCCTTCATGGAACAGAAGGAACCTGAGGCAGGTACAGATATTCCAGTTGGAGTAATTCCAGAGGCCACTAATTGGATCACAGAGCTGGAGCATCTCTCCCATGGAGAGCTGGGAACATTCAGCTGGAGAAGAGAAGGATCCAGGGAGAACTTAAAGCCCCTTCCAGTGCCTAAAGGGGCTCCAGGAGAGCTGGAGAGGGACTTGGGACATGGGATGGAGGGACAGGACACAGGGAATGGCTTCCCACTGCCAGAGGGCAGGGTTAGATTGGATTTTGGGAAGGAAGTCTTCCCTAGGAGGGTGCTGAACCACTGGAATGGAATTCCCAGAGAAGCTGTGGCTGCCCCTGGATCCCTGGAAGTGTCCAAGGCCAGGTTGGACAAGCCTTGGAGCAACCTGGGATAGTGGAAGGTGTCCCTGCTCATGGAACAAGATGACCTTGAAGGTCCCTTCCCACCCAAACCATTCCAGGATTCCGTATGGAGTAACAAGAACATCAGGGGAGGTTGCAAAGGTTTGGGTGAACATCAGGGAACCGTGAGTTTTCCACAATCCAGCAGCACAGATATGTGAGATGAAGCTTTCCAGGTTTCCCGGACAGCTTCAATCCCCACCTTTGCATGATTCCAGAGCAGACCTGCTCCTTCCCGGATTGTAGACCCTGGACTGCAACCACTGGAGAAAGAAATATTCCTGTGTCTGGTTTCTCCCATCCGTTATTTCCAGCCTGTCTGAAAACAGAATTATTCATTTCCCCTGGAGCTTCCCAGTGCTACTCTTCGTTCCAACATCTCTGCAAACACAGACAGCTTCCTCTTCCCAACTTCCCATCAGATAAATTGTGTTTTTCCAGGCAAATCTCAGCCAGAAGTTCCTCTCTCACTGTCTTATCCTTAAAAAAAAAGCAGTTCAAGGCTTTCTCACAATGCAGGGCATTGCATTTTCCTTCCTGGCAGTGCACAGGACCAGGTTGGGAAGAACGGGAAAGGGAGGGAAAAAAGGATTGGAGAAAGAGGGAGAACTGGTGTTGGTGTTGGGGGAAGGAGAAAGGTGGATTTTCAGGAGAGAGGCGAGATCCTGGAATTGCAGCTGATGCCGAACACAGCTTACCCCTTCCGCAGGGATCTGCTCTCACCAAAGCAAACATTTTGCAGGAATTTTTTCCCCTCCCATTTGTCCACTTGGAAAACACTCCCCTAAACAGGGACAGACACACAGCACCTCCCTCTAATTATAGGATCCCCCCTCTCCCTCAGCTCCTCTTGCTCCCACCCCTTTCCTTCTTCAATCATTCCCTAAATCAGCTCTTCGGGAATCCAGGCTGATCATGGTTGGTCACTGCCCTGTCTCCTTTTAATTGGAGCTTTAATCTCCCGTCGTTGTGATGATGGGATGGGTTTCTCCAGGCGCTTTGGGAATGTTTAACTGCCCGTGCCCTCCGCAGCCCATTAGACACAAAATCTGCCAACTGCTCAAACTAGTTGGGAAAAAGTTTAGCACAGGGAATTGCTGCGGATATGGGGACAGCGGGACAACATTCCTGGGTTTTCTCCCTACCATGGTGGTCCCAGAGGGAAGGAAAATCTGGAGGTTCCCTTTGCAGATCTTGGGAAAAGGAGAAAATAAAGAAAACAGGCATTGGAAGCAGGGTTGAGGGGTTCAGGATTCCTGGGACCTACTTTCTGTTCTTAGGGGATTTGGGATTTAGGAATTATCTTGGAGGGCAAATGTCCAGGCACCAGGCAGGTATGAGGGGTGTGGATGAGAGGGTGGGATGTGGGAGCAGCATCCCAGGTTTCCACCACAAATCCATCAGTGAAGCTCTTTCTCCACATAACCCCTCAAGGGGTCTCACCGTGACCCTATCACTGCTCGTCCCAGAAAATAATCATGGAATCATTTAGGTTGGAAAAGACCTTTAAGATTATCAAGTCCAGCCATTAACCCAGCACTGCCAAGGCCACCACTAAACCATGTCCCCAAGTGCCACATCCACAGATTTGTTGAACCCTTCCAGGGATGGCAATTCCACAACTCCCAAGGGAGGCTGTTCCAATGCTTGACCATCTTTCCATGAAGAATTTTTTCCCTAATATCCGATCTAAAACTCCCCTGGCACAGCTTGAGGCCATTTCCTCTTGTCCTGTCCCTTGTTCCCAGGGAGCAGATCCCGATCCCCACCCGGCTCCACCTCCTGTTAGGGAGTTTTGGAGAGCCAGGAGTTTCCCCCTGAGCCTCCTTTTCTCCAGGCTGAGCCCCTTTCCCAGCTCCCTCAGCCTCTCCTGGTGCTCCAGACCCTTCCCCAGCTCCATTCCCTTCTTGGGACATGCTCCAGCATGTTTCTGCAGTGGGAATATTGTGGGAAATGCACCAAAGGCTTTCCTAAAATGACCCATCCCTTGGCCTTGTTGAACCTCATCCCACTGGCCTCATCCCATGGATCCAGCCTGTCCTGATCCCTCTGATCCCTTCCTGCCCTCCATGGATCGATGCTCCAACTTGGTGTCACCTCCAAACTCGAGGGTTCCCTCAAACCCCTCATCCAGATCATTAATAAAAATTTTAAACAAGATTTTTCCTAGTACTGAGCCCTCTGGAACACCACACTGGTCCCAAATGGATTTAACTCCATTCCCTGCCACTCTTCGGGCACAGACACGTTTTTTTTCCAGGAAACAGGGCATCCGTCCAAGCCATAAACAGAGTTTTTCCAGGAGATTTGTGTGGGAAACAGCATCAAAGACTTTATTACATTCTAGGCAGACACATCCGCAGCCTTTCCCTCATCCACTAAAAATTTTGGGAAATAATGAGATTCAGGCAATGGGAGAACTTCCAGGTGCGTTCATGGCAATGATCCTTTGAGCAGCAACATCTCCAGGGTGGTTTTGTTGTTCTTTATCAAATCCAAGGGTGGAGATGAAGTTGGGTTTTCTGCTCCAGCTTTTCCAGCATGAAGCTCTGAGGGTGCTCCAAGAATCTCGGAATCATTACGGTTGGAAAACGCCTCCAAGATCACGGAGTCCAACTTTGACCATCACCAACCAGAGCATTAAAGGCCACGTCCAGCCTTTCCTTGAACACTTCCAGGGATGGAAGCTCTTGTTCAATTTATCTTGGGCAGATTGGGAGGTAGAATTTCCTAAAAACCCTTCAAATCCACATGGATCGTCCCCCCTAATGTCAGGAATCTCAGCGCAGCCCTCCTTAAAACCCTCTCCCATTTACAGCTTCCCACGGGAGCACTTTAGGAAGCCGAGCCCTGATCCTGGCAGCAAATCTGACAGCCCTTGGTTTTAATGAGGGAATAATCCAGATGAAAGAATCCCTCCTCACATTCAAAACATCGGAAAAGGGGAAAAAAAAAACCTGCGCTGGCTGTAAACCTCTCCAATGAATGTCCTATTTTCCCAGGCTCAAAGCTTATTGATTTAAGTCTTCCCCTGCAAAGCTCATCCCATGCCATGTTTTGATGTCCCGGAACAACAGCTTCCAATATCCAGTGTTGCTCTGCAGCTTCTCGGAGGAAAAAAAATCCCATTTTTCACGTGAATTTGAGAAATAGAGAAAAAACACTGAATTTTGCTACTGTGTTGAAAATATCTTTATTTTTTAAGTGGTTCTGGAGTACTTTTGTTGGGGTAAGAGCAGAGTCAGAAATTTCAGCTTAAAAGGTGAAAAATATTAGGGAATTATAAGCAGGGCTGGCCAAGAATAGATCTTAAGGGTTTTTGGTTTGTTTTGGCTTTTTGTGGGTGGGGTTTTTTTGTGGGTTTTTTTCATGAAATTATTTTTTTTTGCCAGAAAATGTCAGTTATTGAATGCAGAGCTCACGCCTGATCTCCCACTGCTCAGAACATCCCCTCCTGCTCCTGTAAATCCTTGATTGGATCAAGGCAATGTCTGTAGGATCAGCATCAGGAGTAAATTCCCATAGGGAAAGGACAGGGAACTACCAAACTGGCTCAATATTTGGTGAATATCCTTTACTTACTTCCAAATAAATGTATCCAGAGCTGTGAGCTGTTCAGCCCATGGATTATCCTGCTCCTTCTCCCCTTTCCTCCTACCTGGGATGTGTTTGAGCTCGAGTCTTACACTTGTTCCAGGTGATTTATATCCCAACTGTGGAGCACGGGAATGACGAGGCAGAAAAATCCCGCAGCAGCCTCTTAAACAACTCAATTGAGGGGCCAACGTTTTTGGTTTATTGTTGTCCATAAAATTTTATGGATCGGAACTCGCTGGGTTTGTTCCATGGAATTAAAGGAAGTAGTTTCTTTATATTCCTGTTATTTTTTTCAAACCTGCACTAACGGAAAAGTTCCTGAAGGCATGAACCTGATTCCCCTCCTCTGCAGCGAGCTGGGCACCAGGGCAGGAAAAGCTGGAAGGGAAAGGAATGAAGGAATCCTCTTCCCTTGGAATTCTGCAAGCGAGTTACGGCAAAGTCCCAAAGACGTGGGACCAAATTTAATTTCGTGGCTCAAGAGGCCACAGCTTCTGGAGTTATCCTGGGAAAGATGCCAGAGCCAGGGCTGATATCCATGTCCCCACAGCAGAAACTGGGATGGCCCCACTGCCTCATTCCAGTGCCATCCTCAAGGGAGAAAATCCAAGCTGAAATGGAAGAGGATCCAGCTTGACACAAGGAACAATGATTGGATGAGGAAGGTGGTCACGAGTTGGAACAGGCTGTCCAAAGGCCTCTTGCTCTTTTCCAGCATCACTTATCCCAGGATTTTGGAGAGGAAAGCTGGGCTGAGAGCAAGGATTGGATCCGGAAATGCTTTCCCTGGATGACAGTGGCTGTCTGTCCCCAGCACAGGGCACCCTTGGAACTGGGAGGACCAGTGAAAACACACTTGGGTGGTGCATAACCCCCAGGCAGGGATCAGAATTCCCATCAATGTCCCATTCCCATCGGGTTCAGATCCATGGTGACACATCCGTTCACCTCCATTCCTTCTCCATTCCTCTTCTTCGGAAGGGCTGAACAGAGGGAATAAAGTCTCCCTCACTCTGGGCTCTGCTAGGCCAGGCTTTGATCTTAAATCGCCTGAAGGAGCAACTCCCTGATCCCAGGAAATTCTCCCGGAGCCAGGGAAGACCTTCACCTCTGGCACCATGAAAGGTCACCCCAAAGGCAGCAGGAAAAGAACTAAAATCCTGAATATCCCAGGCAAGAACACCCTCCAACTTCTAAATTCCAAAATGCAGGCGTTTCCCATCACCCACCTTTCATCAGAGGGAGCTGTTGGAAAACAGAGCTGGAGCAAAGCAGGGAAATTAAACCCAAATTGACTTTGTGGCAACACAAGCCATAAATTGTGGTTATCGTGGCCAGGGCTTGGCATTATCCCACTGCCAATCCATCTTTTCCTTTGATTAAGCATCCCACACTAATTCCATTTCCAAAGGCTGAGTTTATTTCCACAGAATCAAATCCCCTCCCTCGCTAATCCATTCCCATCTCCAGGAATGAAAAACGCAGCCCTGAGATTCGACACTGAGATGTTCCTGGCAGGAACGTGGCATTGCAGGGAAAATCCTTTGGAGTGGGGAGAATGGAATAAATCCCGGCATTCCCTACATCCTGACTCACTCGGGGTTGGGTTTTTCCAGCTGGATTAGGTGAGTGTTGCCCCCTCACCTTCCCACCACCTCCACGGAGCTTCTCGCCCTGATTGATCCATGCAATTTGGAATACCATCCCACTTCCAGATTTGGATTCCTGCCCATCCTCACAGCTCTTCCCATGGTCCCAGAATTCCTGGTGTCTCTTGGCCAGCCTGGCTGAGCAGCAAAGGATCCTCCCCAAGCTTGTTCTCCAGGGAAAGCAGATCCCCGCGGCATTCCTAAACCACTGCTGGTGGTTGTTCCCTTTTTACATCCCAGTTTTAACCTGAGTCCCTCCTTCTGAGTATTTTTTGGGAATCTGAAGGCGATTAACACAAAGCCATTTTCAAGGCTGGCTGTGGACACAGGGATATTTCTTTTGGCTTGGAAAATCAGATAACGGAGGATGTGTGGTGCCACCAGAGCTCAAAACTTCCCCTGTCCCTCCCTCCATCCCTTTCTCCTCTCTTTTGGGTGGCCAGAAGGGAATGAATTTTTCCTGGGAAGGGGTGAACACGGCTGCCACGTTCACCCTCAAGGTCCCACCATGCCACCACCTCCACCTCGGAGCAGGAGCTCTCCCATTCCTGCCCCAAAATCCCCCCTCCCAAACCAGCCGGGAGCACACGGCCGCAAATTTTCCCGCTGCAATCCACGCCCGGCTTCTCCATTAATCCTCCCACTCTCCTCAATACCTGGGCTCATCCGGGTGCCTGAGAGGATTTGGAAAAGGCAGGGGAAATATAATTAGAGGAGATGTTGCCCTCGGAGTCAGAGCCGGGGCTGGCTCATTGAAGGGCAGCGGTCAGCAGAAGGAGCGGAGAGGAGTCAATTTCGCACGGATAACGGAGCCGTTCCGGCTGATTAGGGATTTGATGAGGGAAGGGGTTTGATTTTGGTGGAGTGACAGAAGCCTTACGGTCAGTTGAGATCTTGTTTAAGGAGGGCAAGCGGATCTGGACTGGGGATGACAGATAGGGAGACAGGGATGAGCGGGACAAATTGGCCTGGTTTCCTCCTGTTTTCCTTCTTGTTGTCCCTGACCTCATCCAGCCAGGGCTGGGCACCGGCAGGGAAAGGCAGCCAGGAATGCTGCCAGGAGCTCGAGGAGAGGAGAGGAGAGGAGAGGAGAGGA
>VWZT01005507.1:15905-26369 GCA_013397055.1 Pachycephala philippinensis
ACAGCAGCGATAAAGAAGTGGAGGAGGCAGGAAAGACAGGAAGAGTTTGTGGGATCTTCCCTGGGATCTTGTCTCAGCCTCAGTCGTTCCCGTGTTCTGGTTCCACCGCCTCCACCTTCATCCCAAAATTCTCTGCGCACCAAGGAGGAGAGCAGAAGTGGAAAAAGAGACCCAGCCTCACAGGAGGCTTGTCTAACATTCCCCTTCCTGGTTATTGCTCTGGGAATTGCCTTCTGGGAATGGGAATGGGAATGGGAATGGAAGGGCTGCTGCTCCTACCTCCTGCTCCCGTCTCCTCCGGGGACAAAGCGCAACAGAATCAAAGAATCATGGAATGGTTTGGGTTAGAGCGGATCTCAAAGATCATCCACTTCCAACCCCCTGCCATGGGAAGGGACACCTTCCCCTATCCCAGGGTGCTCAGAGCCCCATCCAACCTGGCCTTGGACACCTCCAGGGATGGAGCAGCCACAGCTTCTCTGGGAATTCCATTCCAGCTCCTCACCACCCTCACAGGGAAGAATTTCTTCCCAAATCCCATCTAACCCTGCCCTCCGGCAGTGGGAGGCCATTCCCTGTGTCCTGTCCCTCCATCCCTTGTCCCAAGTCCCTCTCCAGCTCTCCTGGAGCCCCTTTAGGCACTGGAAGAGGCTCTAAGTTCTCCCTGGAGCCTTCTCCTCTCCAGGCTGGACATTCCCAGCTCTCCCAGCCTGGATCCAGCCAAATTTTCACCTGGGGGTGTCAAAGCTCCCCATTAGTTGTGATTCCACGCTAAAATATCCCACCCTCATTCCCCTCTGGAGGCTGGACTAGAGCCAGCGAGACGAGATTGAATGGGATACCATTGGAGAAGTTTAGACACCACCTGGAATTTTCTGTGAGCCTTGAGATCACAACGTGTCCTGAACAAGGTCACACCTTTGGTGCAGGTAATTAATCCGAACTGTTAATTGCGGTTGTTGTAAAGAGAGGAGGATTCTTGCCCTCACTCGGTTGCACAGGTAAGAGACAATTTCAGGCACCTGGAAAATTCCAATCAGGCAGAGCTGCTGGAAATTCAGTCCCAATTCCTTTTCCCCTTGTCACAAGGGGATTAAGTGACTTTTCCAGGTGCTCCAGGCATCACATCCAGTCTCCTAAACTCCCACTGATTCCATGATCATGGGACAAGCCCTCCTCCTTTAGCAGGAAACCCAGCAGCACCTCGGAAGTGAAATTAAAATGTAAAAAATCAGGAAATGGGGTTGGCTTTGACTTGCCAGGCAGGGAATCCTGTCCTGGGTGTAATTCCAATTTTACCAAGTGTTAAGGAATTTTGCCTGGGAAGAGGGTCTGGACCTGTAACACTCCATAAATCACCCCCATGAGGATGAGGATGCTCAAGGGATGGAGGCCACACCACCAGCAGGAAAAGCAGAGGCTCCAACGACCCAAAAAAGCAAAATCCTCACAGTTCTGGTGCTCTAATCCTCACTCCCCTGCATCCAGCAGTGCCGAAAAGAGGCTGGAAAAGAGGTTCAGCCTGGAAGTCAGCAGGAGTTCAGCGCTCAGAAAGAAAGGAATTGCAATCTCCAGCCAGAATCCGAAGGAGGGAAACGTTCCGTGCTAATAAACAAAATAAAAGGGGAAGTTAAACTCATCCTTCTCCCTCTTGTCCTGGTGATGGGCTTGGCTTTCAGTTCTCCTTGACAATCCCTAAAAATTAACCCCGGGAGTTGTACAACTGTCGGATGTGAGCGGGGCAATCAAAGCCTTTCAAACCCATGTTTTGTCAACAAAAATACAGGAAGGTATTTCCATGAAAATTCCCCCAAAATATTGGCCCTTTTTCCCCTGCAAAGCTCGGAATTTCATTTTATATCAGCTCTGAAGTTCTTTTTTATCTGTCATCATATCTTAATATGATAAGAATTAATCTCAGTAGGGAGTTATTTCTTCGCTTCTCTTGCGGCTCAAAATAGAAAACACTTTTTTTTTTTTACCCCCCCCTTAATTCGAAATAAGTTTAATTTCATCAGGGAAAACTCATCACTGGAACAGAGAGATCAAATCTTGCCTCAGAATAAATCAGGGAGCTCTCACCTGGTACCTGCTGCCCACCAGCTTCCAAAGGCAGCTCCAATATAATTAAATAACAATAATCCCGAAGATACAAAGCCTGGAATTCTGCTTAAAGCTGTGCCACCTCCGTTCCAGACACCTGACTGTGACTGCAGGTGATTTACTTCTTATATATTTGATTAATTAGCTCAGGAAGGATTCTAGCAACCTCTCCCTGCTTTTTCCAGAGGCTCCATCCAAAGCCCACTTAAGCCAGTGTAATAAAATCCTTTGCCTTCAGATAAATCCGTGGGCACGTGCCAAGGGTTAATTTCTGTTTCAGTTCCTGCTGGGTTCGCTCCTCTGCCATCCCTGGTGACTTCCCTGGAGTTATTCCAGATTATCCAAAATGAGTCAGGCCCGGGAACACTCACCTGGATGAGGGGAAAACGTTGTCAGTCTCCTTCCCTCAGACACAACCTCTTTTTCTGGAGTAACTTTCCCCTGCTTCCCACTCTTCCCAGGGTGGGAAAACACCAGAAATTAATTTTGGGGGGAGAAAATGAGGCAGGAGGGGAGCTCTAAGGAACAGAATTCCCCCAAAGATGTCACGCTGGAGGCAGGGTGGTTTGGCTGGCACAAAATGCCACCTCCCAATCCCGAGGGGGCTGGCATCCCTCCAGAGCCGTGATCTCATTCCCGCCACCTTCCCAGAACTACCCGGTCTGATTCCCAAATCTGCCTCCTGAGGGGGTCCATGCAGGCATCTCCCTCTTCCCTGAAATTAAAATATTTGGGATGGCTGCACCCAGATGTCCCGGGGTGGCACACGGGGCTCATCCCTTCCCAAAGCATCCCCTTGTTCCCGCTCCATCACCTTCTCCTTTTCCTGCAGCTGGAAAAGGAGGATAACAAATACTGATCCCTCTTGGGTGGCTATTTGGGGATGGAAAAGAGGGAATTCATCTAATTTTTGCTGGCAGAGAAGGAAGAGAAACCCCCTCATCCCTCCCGTGCTACGGAACGGGGATGGGAGCCGCGCTCCGAGACCGGGAAGGAAATTGCTTCTCCCACTCCAATTCCTGGGAAACCTTTAATAAAACGTCTCCGCCAACTTTGAGGCCCTGTCCAATCTTGACAAATTGGAGTGGAACAAATCCTGTTTGGTCGTAATGCGGCGATTCCAGGGAAGATGGATCCGAGGGAAGATGGATCCGAGGGAGATGGGAGGTCCCACAGAGCCGTTTAACATCTTTTGGCTGGGGAGGAAACGCCGCTGGAAAAATGTCCCCTTCCCTGTGGAGGGACAGGACAGGATCCCATTGGGATGCTGGAGGGAGCTTAGGGACATTCCTCCCCGGAATGCCAACTCTATTCCCAAAAATGTGCCTCCCATGAGGGCAGCTCTCACCTTGCCAGGGAAGTGGGAGGTGGTGGGAATTCCTTCCTCGATCCATCTCTTGAGGACTTAATTCCACCCTCTCCGCATCCTGGGATCCCTCGGACATCCTGGGATTTATTTTTAAACCCGGCCACCCCAAGGAGATTCCTGGAGTGGGGAGAGGTGTTGCCTTCAGCTGTTTTTCCAGGGAAAAAAGCATCCATCAGGTGGGAAAATTATCCCTCAAAATGGATCAGGGATTTGGTACCAGGATCTCATCCCACCAGCTGGGAACTGTGGAATACCAGGAATCCACTGCTAGATCCAGTTTTATTTCTAATCCCAAAAATCACCAATTTGGGAAGAGGGGGAAGAAATTTTTTCATTCCCAAATACACAACAATATCCCAATAAAACTGGAATTTGATTTGGGGCAATTAAAACAAAGCAAAGGATTTCAGGAATGGGATAATTCCGCTTTAAAACACTCCCGGAACTGCACTTCCAACAGCCTCCTGCATCCAGGTATAACCTATTTTTTGGGAGCTGAATTGCAGAGCAAAGAAAAGAAAATCCCAAAATGTACCACCTCAGGAATTTGACCGGGAATAAGCTGGTTTACTAAATCTAGGGCTGAAAATACCTCAAGAAAGGGATATTTTGGAATTAGGCTGGGTCACACTTTCAAATTTTCTCTCCCTCTTCATCCCAAGTCAAGATATTTACATTTATTTTTATTAAAAAAAGACGTGGAGAAATAGAAATGTATTTATAATTATATTTTTAGGTGTGTATATATAGAAATACATGGAATTTTTACGGAAGACGCATTCCTAAAAATATCCCTCAAGCCATCCCTGCTTTGGCATTTTTGTTCATTGAAATGTCCTGAAAATCATAAAATCAAAATGAACTTTCCTGACTCATTAAAAAGCCATAAAAATACCGGGGTGTGTCCCAGAAAAAGCTGGGTTTTTCCTCATTTCTATCAAGCTGCCCTATCCCAATGGAAATCTCCCACTGGGATATGCTCTACAAGCTCTGTTCAATTAATGCAAATTATATTTATTTTTCGTTATTTATTTAACGTTATTTATTTAATGTTTGGGGTTTTTTATCTGTTTAAGATTGGTTTTCCACAAGGGAAAAGTGGAACAGGACACATCCAGGTGGATTTTAAGGCAAATCCTTGAATCAGGATCATCTGGCCAAATTTTGGCATTATTAGACTCAAATAGATAGAAAAAAATCTATAAATATTTATGAATAAATGTAAATATCATGGATATGTCCAAGACCAGGATTTCCATCCTCATTTTGCCTATCCCATTAGGAAGAAGGGAAATGATCAGGAAAACCTCTTAACTCCTGATTTACACAAATAATTTTCCCCTACTTTTTAGACCACGGAGAATACACAGATCTTACATCTCATCCCCAGAAGTTTTGGATATTTTGGGAAAGAATATATGGAACAGGGGAAGTGCAGAGCAATCCTTGTCCAGACAGATCATTCCAAAACCATTCAGTGAGTGGATTATGGATCGTTGGATCACTTTGATCCCTTCAGTTGTCAGGGACATGGAGTCAAATTCCTGCTGTTCTACTAAAAAATGAGGATTTTTACTATGAGGGATTTGATTATTGCTTTTGCCAAGGAATATTCTGCGAGTTAGGGATAATCATGGAATCATGGAATGGTTTGGATTGGGAGGGACCTTAAAGATCATCCAATTCCACGGGCAGGGACACCTTCCACTATCCCAGGTTGCTCCAAGCCCCATCCAACCTGGCCTTGGACATTTCCAGGGATGGGGCAGCCACAGATTCTCTGGGAATTCTATTCCAGGGCCTCACCACCCTCACAGCCAGGAATTCCATCCCAATATTCCATCTACCCCTGCCCTCTGGCAGTGGGAAGCCATTCCCTGTGTCCTGTCCCTCCATCCCTTGTCCCAAGTCCCTCTCCAGCTCTCCTGGAGCTCCTTTAGGCTCTGGAAGGGGATTTAGGTTCTCCTCGGGACTTTCTCATTCCCAGCCTGGACATTCCCAGCTCTCCCAGCCTGGCTCCAGAGCAGAGAGGCTCCAGCCCTTGGAGGATTTCCATGGCCTCCTCTGGACTTGCTCCAGCAGCTCCACATCCTCCTTTTGTTCTTATTCCTTGGAAGTCTTGGCCCTGCACAGCCATCTCCACCTGGAATTTCTCAAAAGAAACACTAAAAATACGCCCAGACATGGGAAGTTTCCTTCCAGAGGTTTCATCCCTGCCTGCTCTCCCAAACTCCAGTGCCAAAGCCACCAAAATAAATACTGGAAAGCGGGAGCTGCGGACTTTTATGGATGCTGCCCCCAAAATCAGGGAAGGATTGGTGAATTTCTCCTGGGAACAGATTTATTCTGGCCAAAATAGGACCAAAATCACATCGCTTGGAGTAGAAATGGGATGCAAAACAATTTTTGGATGGGGCATATTCCATGTTTTTAAGCATACAACGGATGGAAAATGGGATAAGGGATGAGAGGCTTTTTACTGTATGTTCCTTGAGCCCAGAATGGTAGGGAATAATGTAAAAAGAACTCCCAGGGAATGCCAAAATCCACCTCTATCACGTGGGAGGCTTTAACCCTGAGGAATTCTTGCATCCTCAACTCCAGGATTATTCCCAGGTTTCCAACTGCACTTCCAAAATTTATTTTTTGGCCTCCACAGATTCCCACTTCTCTAGTTTTAAACATTCCCAAAGAAAAGCAAAGTTGGAATAAAAACTCCTCACTCCCTACCCAGGTACTGAGCTTGGCCTGGTTCTCCTCGGGTGTCTCCAAGGGGAATTCTCACCTCAATCCCTCTGGGAACGCTCCAATCCTCACATTGCAAAAAAGACAATTGCAAATCCATATTAAATATTCCTTCATTTCCTAAGAGCACTCCCTCTCTTCCCAATCCTGCTACTCCTGTAAACAAACTTGAGAGATCCTTAAGGATTTCTTGGGCATTGGTTGGCTGAGGAACACTCAAATTCCCTAAGGCCAACTTCCCTAAAATTATCTGGAGACCCAGTGAGAGAGCCAGGACTTGATTCCAGATCCCAGATAAAAAATCTTCAGCTGCATGAACACAATTCTTTCCTTGATTCCTTATGAAAATCCCTGTCCTGGTTTTTGGATATAAAGAGACAAACCTTTTTTTTTTCATGGATCATGGGGATAGACCAGGAAGTTCAAGAATTCAGGTCAGGTTAACGCTTTCCAAAAAAAAAAAAAAAAAAAAAAAAAGGAGGATTTGAGCATTGGGAATTGGCTCAAATTGGATGGAAAAATTGCTCAAAGAGGATGGAAACCAAATAGGGCAGCAAAAGCCAAGGAACTGCCACTCAGGGAATTTCTTATGTAAATATGAGCCATCAGGTGTCCCAAATTTCTGTTGGAAGTCCTGCTTTGTCTGAGCAGGGAATTCAGGAATGAGGAATGAGGAGACACCTGAGTTAGGGCTGTAGTGATGGTTGAGCTCCAGGAATGTGTGGAAAATGGGAGCAAAGGCTGGGAAACCTTGGCCACGCCGAAACAAAGCCCAGCGCAACCTTGCTCCCCCCAATCTCCCGATCCATAAATCTCCGGAGCCACGGATTTGTCTGGAGAGGGAAGGGAGCTGCACTTCATTCCTAGTCCCAGTGCTTTTGATGAGCTGCGGTATTGCCCTTCATACTCCTCCAGTCTCAATAAACCTGGCTAATTAGCATCCTGACCACTCAATTAATTAGGCAGGACACTTAATTATGACAAACTCCATTATCCGCTGGAGCCCGGAGTCCGATGGACATCAGCGTCGGGATGTGTTCGGTAACAATTTGACTCGAGAGAGAGTTTATTGACCAGAAAAGACGGATGAGGAGATTAAAATCATCAGGAGAAGCAGCTCCAAGCCATGGGCTTGGGTTATAAAGACATCCAGGATCCCAAATGAGTCGCTCCATCCTCATTAAGAGCCAGGAGCGGAAAGATTTTGGGAAGGGAGAGGCAGCCAAGTTTTGAGAGGATCCCAAATAAGGTGTGACATGGAGGGTTTGGGTTTCCTCTCAGCCAGGATCCTGCTCTTTGCCAAAGGAAAAGCGCAGAGTGGGAAAGGGCTTCACCATGTCCAAGCATCCCGTGGGAAGGCAACTCCTCTTCCCAAAAAAAAAATCCGTCCCAAATACCAGAGTCTCAAAAAGGGTCACATGTGATGCTTCCTCTCTGACATTTATTGGATGAGGGAAAAGCTGTGGAATCTACCTGGATTTTAGGAAAGCCTTTGATGCGTTTCCCACAATATTCCCACTGCAGAAACATGCTGGAGCATGTCCCAAGGAGGGAATAGAGCTGGGAAAGGGTCTGGAGCACCAGGAGAGGCTGAGGGAGCTGGGAAAGGGGCTCAGCCTGGAGAAAAGGAGGCTCAGGGGGGAAATTCTGGATCTCCACAATTCCCTGACAGGAGGGTGGAGCCGGGTGGGATCGGGATCTGCTCCCAGGGAACGAGGGACAGGAAAAGAGGAAACGGCCTCCAGTTGCACCAGGGGAGGTTTAGGTTGGATATTGGGAGAAAAATTCCTCATGGAAAAGGTGGCAGAGGCTGCCCAGGGTAGAGGTGGAGTCACCATTCCTGGAGGAATTCAACATCCATGTGGATGTGACACCTGGGGACAAGGTTTAGTGGTGGCCTTGGCTGTGCTGAGGANACCTAAACTGGGTGAAATTCCAAAGTCAGCATGTCCAGGGATAACACCCATGCAAAAAAAAAAAACCCAAAAGCAACCCAAAAAATACAACAAAAAGCCCAAAAGAACGAATAAACAACACAAGGTGCAAGGTGGAAGATTTCCATGGGACAATGAATCAGACTTATCCGAGGAGAGTTTCCCAAAAAAACTGCTGAAGTTTCCCCCAGTTCGTCCTTCCTCCCAAATTATGGAAAATTTTAATATATTCTATTTGATTTGATGGTTTTTTTTNGATTTTCCGCTCGTCTGTGGAAAGAAATCGATGGAATGGCCAAAGGTGGGAGAGATGGAACCTAAACTGGGTGATATTCCATAGTCAACATGTCCAGGGATAACACCCATGGAAAAAAAAAAAACCCAAAAGCAACCCAAAAAATACAACAAAAAGCCCAAAAGAACGAATAAACAACACAAGGTGCAAGGTGGAAGATTTCCATGGGACAATGAATCAGACTTATCCGAGGAGAGTTTCCCAAAAAAACTGCTGAAGTTTCCCCCAGTTCGTCCTTCCTGCCAAATTATGGAAAATTTTAATATATTCTATTTGATTTGATGGTTTTTTTAATTTTATTTTTTAAGTTTCTTGGGAATCTTTTTTGCCATTATTTGACATAAAAAATAGAAACATAATTCCCCCTCATCAGGAACCTAAAAATCAGGGAAGAAAATTAACTTAATTATTTTTAAAAGGCTTTTCTGTGTGAAAAAAGTAGAGAGGGGGAATATTCCTGTTCATCCCCCAAAAGCAAATATAGATTCTATCCCAATTTCCAGTGATTTGAAATGTGAGTGGAAGTCCAGAGGGGTTGGCCAAGGGCTCTTTGGATCCTGGGAAACGCCACCTTAAAATACTGGATTTATTTAAAGTTTCACACTAACTCTGCGTGTCTGGCTTTATTGCCTTTGCCTCTGGGATAATTGTACCATCTCCATAATTTATTTTCCCATAATTCCTGATATCCACCGCCAACTTCCACAGGGTTTTAGGAGTGATGCCACAGCCCCGTGGGAGAAGGTGGTGATCCTTTCTGTTGTGAATGGCTTGGTCCCATTTGGAAAAATAAAGGAAATCCATAATTTTTTTTCAAAATTACTCTGGACTAAACGCAGGGTTGGGTTTAGTCCGGTCAGAAACAACAAAGGAGCCTTGGAAAAGGCTGCATCCTTCAGCCTTCCCTGAAGGAGAATCTTCCAGGTATAAAGAGTAATGGAGAAGAGGAGGAATAACCATTAATCCTAGAGAAATCCTATTCCAACACAACACACGCCCAGTTTTGAATGGAATTTCAGCCATACACAGGGCTCAGATCCACCTTTTCCAAGGGCAAAGATGGAAAAAATTGGCATCCAACACCAGTCTGAATTCCTATTAAATTCCTACTAAATTCCTGGGCTAATGAACTCGTTTCCTATTGATTCTTGTAAATATTGGTGATTCCCACAGAGCAAGCACTGGGATTTGGGAGGGACTGGTTGCGTTCCATGCATGGGATGGGAAAGCCAGATGTGTTTCCAAAGCAAACATCAGCTGCTGCCTCTCCCATGAGGAGTGGATGCTCTGGGGATGCTCCATCCCTGGAAGTGTTCGAGGCCAAGTTGGATGGGGTTTGGAGCAACCTGATCTTGACCACTTTCCACTATCCCAGGCTGCTCCAAGCCACATCCAACCTGGTCTTGAACACTTCCAGGGATGAAGAGTTGTGTCTGGCCACCTCAGGACATCCAGGCTTGGCAGATGTTTGTCCTCGGTGGAAAGGAAACTTGTCAGGTCTAATCCATGCTCAGTCTTTCCAGGAACTCTCTGAACCACGAAGACCCCATTTCAAGTCCCAGAACTCCTTGTTTCAGGATTTGTTCCCCCCAAAAATAGGGATAAAACTCAACCACGTGGCTCCAAGGGCACCACATTTCGTTTTCCCATGATTTATTTCCTGTGGATAAGGGAAGCTGGACCAAAGAGCTGCTTTAGCTCTCCGAAATGGAGAGAGATGGATGGGCAGAGAGTTGGATCCACACACAGGAGAAAATCCAAGAACTTCATTCCTCTTAACAGCTAATTTCCAGAAATGAAACCTGGGAGAAAACGCTGAACTCAGAGGGAATTCCTCAGTGAGAATGAGGCAGAAATCAGGAGATGGGAGGAGGGTTGTTCTTCTCCCAGATTTCTCCACAAAGACATCCCTTGGTCTTTCGTAAATACAAAATTTATCACTCCAAATTTCCCAGAGAGCAGAGCCTGGGGAGAAGTTTTCTCTTGAAAAATCTTAGAGCCAAAAAAAAAAAAAAAAA
>VWZT01005507.1:26417-51235 GCA_013397055.1 Pachycephala philippinensis
CATTTCTCAGCCACATTTCAACTCCATTGAATTTTCGGTGCTTAAATTGCCTTCCTAATTCCAAGAAATTAAAAACAGAAGGAAATGTATTAAAAGAGACATTTCCATATTGCAGTTGAGAACAACTCTTGAAATTCATCTTGAATTTAAAAAAAAAAAGACCAAACTTGGAGCCAACTTGGAGCGTTCCTGACTTAAACAAAAAATTGCAACCAATTGTCAGGAGCCAATTGCTCAATTGGCCTCCATCATTTTTTTTCCAAGGAGTCAAGCTGCTGGAATACATAAAGAAATATTCATTTCCATCCCAATCCAATTCCAAGAATACTGATGGACCTGATGTTTTTATGTCTGTTCTGCTTTAAGGAGATACATGGATTCTCTGCCTGTCCGAATTTCCCTGCTGTTCTCCCTGCAGCCTCACCTCCCACTGGATGATCCCATGGATTTTGGGCAGGCTGGTTTCATCACTACCAAGAGCATCCAGGTTCATCCCTCCACAACTTCATCCCATCTCAAGATCCAGGTGATCAAGGTGTCCCTGTCCACGGAGGGTTGGAACTGGATGAGCCTTAGAGTCCCTTCCAACCCAAACCGTTCTGGAATTCTAGGATTGTTATCATTATTTTCCCTTCCTTTTCTGTCCTGGTAAACTGTTTTTATCTCAATTCCCCAGTTTTACCTTTTTTTCCCAATTCTCTCCCTATCCCGCTGAATTGAGGGGGATTGAGGAAGCGACTGTGCGACATTGATGAGTTAAATCACAACGCTTCCAAAGAGACTTAGGCCAATGGCTTCAAATCCAGGATGGAATGCTTCCCAGTTACCTTCTCCCAGTCCAGGATACTTTCCGCTCACAGATAATCAGATCATTCCATGCCTTATTTTTCCCTGGAGCACAGATCCTGGTTCTGGCCACAGCCAGAGCTTTCCCATGGAATTCAGGGCTGGACCACAGCAGGGAAACGTGGTTTTCCACCAAAGTGCCTTCCAGAGGCTCATTCCTCTTCCCTGCAGAGAAGGACCCACAGGGAAGGACCTTCAGGATGAGAGAACGGTGCAGGGAATCTGTGTATGGGCCTATCCCAAGGATATTTGGGTTTTTAAAGGAAGACAAAAGTCTGGAGCACAAATCTGATGAGGAGAAACTGAAGGAGTTGGGGAGAAAAAAAAAAACCTGGAGAAAAGGAGGATCAGGAAGGACCTTCTCACTCTCTGCAATTCCCCAAAAAGAGGATGGAGCCAGGTGGGGGTTGGGATCTGCTCCCAGGGAACAAGGGACAGGACAAGAGGGAATGGTCTCAAGCTGTGCCATCGCAGGTTTAGGTTGGATATTAGGGAAAAAATTCCTCACTGAAAGGCTCTCCAGCCCTGGCACAGGCTGGACACCATCTCTGGAGGGATTTAAAAGCCATGTGGATGTGGCACTTGGGGACATGGTTTAGTGGCATCCTTGGATGTGTTGAGGAATAGTTGGACTCAACGATTTTGGAGGGCTTTTCCAACCTAAATAATTTTGTAATTCCATGACACCATCCAAGACAAGAACATGCTGCTAAGTGATGGGGAAAAGCACTTAAAAGACCACGCAGAAATCATTCTGGAGCTTGGAAAACTGGGAACATGGAGACAACAGGACAGAGAATGCAAATTTGGGAACTGGTAGGAAAGGGAAGGAAAGGGAAAGTCACAAATTGATGCAGTGAAGCGAATCCTAGAGAGGCAGAAGAAGCAATAATTTGCTCTGTTGACCATTTGGGAGGGGAGAGGGGCCTGTGGGATCTCCCCCCAGTCTCTCTCCTCTCCCTCCCTTCCCTCCCAGACAATGGAGTGAATTAAGTTTGCCGAGTTCCGCAGGAGGCATCCGGCGTCAGCTCCAATTATTCACCCTCTGCATCATAATTACTGCAAATGGTCCATTAAAGGAAAATTATCATCAATATGATTTTATCAGACAGCGGGGAAATGAATAAAGGAAAGTGCTTATTCTCCCATTGTCCTGTTAATAGAGACGTCTTTGAAATGGAGGATGTGAAGGATTCCTCCTCTCCCAGGAATGTGGGATGCAGAGGGGAACTGCGGGTGATCACACACACGGGCTCCATTTTTTGGGATGGAATGGGAAATTCGGGATCGGTGCCTTCATCTGATTATCCAAGCAGTGGATGAGGAGCTGGGATTCTTGTGCAAGGTGTCACCTCTGTCATCTCAGGACACCCTCACAGCACCATCCCTTCTTCCCAAGGGATCCAGTGTCACCTTCAGCTTGAAACTCAGCGCCAAAATAATTTTGAGGGAGCTGAAATTCATTTGATGCGGCCGTGTTCGGTCAAAGGTTGGATTTGATGATCTTGGAGAGCTTTTCCAGCTTCAATGATTCTGTGATTCTATGAATCCAACCCAAAATACAAACCCAGGTCAGGGCCAGATCATCCTCATCATCCTCACCTTGCTGTGAGGAGGCTTTTCAATGGCTGCACCTGGAGAAGATGGGATCAGAGTTCCTCACCGTGGAAACATTTTGGTGCTCATCGTGCTGAAATTAGGCCACAACTGCAGAAAAACATCAGATAATTCCAGCTCTGGGTCAGAAGAGGTGATGGATTTGGATTTGATGATCTTGGACCCTGGGATGCTCAACCTCCACCTCCACAGGTGGGAATTGAGGTTTTGGAGGTTGAGAAGCTCAGCTTTCACTTCACAGGTGGGATTTGCTGGTTTGGAGGTTGAGATGATCAACTGGAAGGAGAAAAATGAGTCACCAGGAGATGTCCTGGATGTTCAGATCACCTGAATTAATTCTCTATGCCCAATTTTCTTGTTGGGAAATGCCAGGATTTAAGCAGGGATGGGGATGGAATCCCCAGTGTTGCGGCTGACCTCCTAAACAGTGATCAAAAGACACAGAGCCATGAAGGGAAAGGCAGTGGGGTCCTTCCAGAGCGGAAAACATGGGACGCACAGCAAAAAAACTTTGGATTTTGAAGTTATTGGAGCACAGGAATAATTCAAGAAAGGTCAAATCTCTCATTTGGCAGGAGTAAGGATGAAGGTCCATGAGATTCCTTGTGGGCTCTCTTGAATCTTCCTCTGGAAGAGCAATTTCCAGCTGAACTAGTTCTGGATCCACACAAACAGATTTTTGAGGAAAAAGCACACCAAACTTCATCCAGCTTCCAAATCTTTGTGATTGCTGTGCAAACAGATGGATCCAATCCCACAGCAGGTTTGTTTTCCTACCTATGTTATGGAGATGTGGATAAAAGGTGTTTTGACTGGATAAATGGGATGTCTGCAGTGGATACCTCTTTTCCATGGATGCAAAACAAGCTGATCCAGTTAGCAGAGCTGAGGGAATTTTTTCACTCTTTCTAAGGCAGAAAACTCCATCCAAGTGGACAATTTGCTCCCTCAGCTTCGTGGATGGCCCAGATTTAAATTCCTGGATGTGCAGGAGCATAAAAGCACCATTCCAATGGCTAGACCTGAGTGACAACTCCCAAAACAGAAGGGATGAATTCCAGCCTTTAAGTGACTGGGAAAAGGACACATCTGAGCTCTCCAGCTCCAGGGGAGTGACATCCAGCTGTTGTGACTCCTGGCTCGCTGATAAGAAGGTGATAACCCATTTCAGGAGCAGGTGAACAGACCCAAAGATCGGTCACAGCCCCTTCCTCCAAGTTCTATCACCTTCAAATCGTTGAGGTTGGAAAAGACCTCCAAGATCCTTTTTAAAGATCATTAGGATTATTTTTAAAGACCTCTCAGATCGTTACCTGGCTTTTTACAGTCTCCTTCCCTCATCTCCCTCTCCAAACTTTTCTTTGCATGAGAGGAGATGGGAGTTGTGGTCCCAAATTATCCCAACACTGCAACATCCTTGTGTGAAAAAGGGGTCAGAACCTCACTGGGACCCACTTGAAAGATGAAGTTGAGCTGGTGGGATCACCTCCAGCTCCAGGAGACGTTTTCCATGTCCCTGGAGCTGGGACCAGTCTCATACTGGGATGTCCACCCAAGCACGAGGTGCCACCACAGGGCAAAGTGGGATCAGTGAAGTGGAGGTCGGGTGGGCTCAGCCCCAGCTGCAGGACCAAGGAGCATCCTCTCCTTAGCTGCCTGACAGATTCCCAGGGAAAAGCAGGAGAAAACCCCACCCTTTCCACCTGCTGGAACAGGGATGAGTTTTCCCTCCTCCAGCACATCGGTGGCCACACACCGCGGCAACACGGAGTCTCGTGAGGCTTGGCGAGGTGGACAAACACTTCCCAGAGCAACCAATTCTTCAAGAGCCCCCCCATCCCAGGAAGTCCTGGGATAGGGCCCAGCACAGCAAAGGGAGCATCCAGCTGGAGCAGGAATCCTCCTGCGGGGCCAGGTTTGGTAAAGCCACGCAGAGCTGCCTCGGCCTCAAGGGTAGGAAATAGTCAGGGAAGGGAGCAAAGCGGATCTGCTGCTCCTCATTTCACAGCTGTAGTGGGATTAGCGGAACGAGGGCGCTGGGGTAAAGCTGCCCCTTTTATCTCATTCAAACATGTTGCTAATTCAGCACAGCACCGCAGCCAGGAGCAGCTCCTGGCCTAATCCACTGTAGCATTCTCACCCAGCGTGAAGAAACGAGAATTTTAATCCGCTCCCCACCCCCTCCCCGCCCCATCAGATGCTCCAGCGGGCTCTGCCTGGCCTAACCAGGCGTGGGGACCCGCTCCACACCTGGAATTGCTTTTCCTGGGCCCTTTGAACCAGTTCTCGGGGACCTGGGAGATGCTGGAAGCTGCAGCTCCCAGCTTCTGCTCCATGAGATGTCGGTGGTCCCATGGTGGCCACAGGAACAAAAAACCAGGAGCATCGAGGGGAAACGAACCTTGAGGCGTTTCAACTGAGTGCTTTGAGTTGGTCTAAGGATCTTCTCCCAAATCAAGACGGCAGTGGAGACGTGATTTTACTGTAGCAAACAGCAAAGCATCACGCAAGGTGCCATGTTGGCCCAGCCAGGCCCCCAAATCTGGGAATTTAGGAAGAGGACCAACCAGCAGGTGAGAGGAGATGGGCTGGTTCGATCTCATCACCCTGTGGGTTCCCTCTGAAGGACAACTCTAATTCTGCAAGGCTCAAAATTCCCCTTCCAGGCAACTTCTGCTTCTCGTGCAACAAGTTGTGAGATGTTCCTTCCTCTGGAAACAGGCCCTGAACCAGCTTTAACCAAAAAAAATGCTGCTTGAGATGCCTCCTTGCTGAAAGCCAGACCTCCCAAGCCTTTTCTCCAAGGAAATCCTCATCCACAGCCCCATCCCATGTTTTCACCTGCGAATCTCAAACTGTGGCCTGATGTGACAAACAACAAAAATGAGGGGGAAGAGGAGGTTCTGTCTCACACAATTGTCAGACTCCACCAGTGTGGACCAACAACACGTTTCTCAGGTTTCACTGGACTCAGAGTTAAGCACAGCTTAGTAAAACTCAGCTAGGCTTGTGACAGGAGGATGCCATGGCACCACTGGATCCTTCTTTGCAGCCAACATCATCTGCAAACACGGCAGAGACAGCAAAGCCTCCAACACTCACGGACCCTGAAGTCACCTTCAACCTGCTCAACTTCCGTGGGGAATTTTTCCATATCGATGAAATCGAAATTGTTCTTCATGTTTCTCCAGCAAAAAGTTTGGATGTGCCCCCAGGTTCGTACCAAGTGAATCCCTGGGTCTTTGCTTGCCATGTAGGAGTTTTCCAGATCTTCCCCGGATCGACCCAAGCGTGGAGCTGTCAGACCTGGATTTGGGGCAGCCTGAAGCCCAACAAAACTCATGGAAGAACTCCTTCCCAAGGGACGTATTTGCCCAGTTCATCTTCTAAAGGAAGCAGCAGAAGGGATTTCTGGTGGAATAAAGAAAAAAGGAGAGATAAAATAGAGAAGTAGGAAAAATCAGCATCAGCTGAAAGACCAGTTCAGGAAAGACCACCCAGTTTGGTGTTCACAAAAACTGGGTTTAGCCAGAGGACCTAAAGCAGAGTTGTCTCCCCATGTGACGGGACACAGCAAGGATCCACAGCAAGGTGCCATGAAAGAAACAGGAATCCTTGTCCTGACTTTGGGCATTCCTGATTATGCAAGGTGAATTCCCTCCTTTTTTAGAGAATTTTCACAGAACCTTGGAAAACACCTCCAAGATCTTCCAGTCCAACCTGTGATTGATCTCCTGCCACGTCTAGTCGTTCCTTGAACACCTCCAGAGATGGGGACTCCACCACCTCGCTGGGCAGCCCATCCCAATTCCTGACAATCCTTCCCATGAAGAAATTCCTCCTGATTTCCAACCTGAAGCTCCCCTGGCAGAACTTGATCTTGTTTCCTCTTTTCCTGGCACTAATTGCCTGGGAGAACCTTTGCATCCCTTGGGGACTGATCCAAAGAGTCAGCTCTCCCATGGGATAGCGTGGCAGGACTGACTGGCTACAGGACATCCCCCATCCCTCTGAGGACTTTCGGGATTGAAACTAAAAATCCCAGACTCCCCTTCCCTGATCCCAACCCCCCCTGCCTGCTCCAAGGCTCCTCCCTCTCCACAAATTCCCTGAACCTCTTCCAACTGCTCGGCAATAAAAAGTGCATTATTAACACCCCTCTGTCTCCGCTGCCTCGCTCTCTCCGACAGGCAATGAAACCTCCCTGAATTATCCTCGGCGTGCCTGCGATTTAATTACATTTAAAGTCAATCAGGAGCCTCTGGAGCTGAGTGGCTGTTGCAAGGTTGGAGGGGAGGGGTGGGAGGAAAAAGGATGGGACGAAGCCCCCCAGAGCTTACACGCTCCAGAGGCACTTCCCACAAAATCATCGGCATCCATCTCTTTTCTGTCCCTCCTCCCTCCTGCCCACCTTCCTGAGCTTTCTGGCCACCCGTGTCCCACAGGGAAGTAGGGAGGGAGGTCTGGGAAAAGGGGGGATAAGGCAGAGCAGCCGCATTCCCTGCTCCCCACCTTCCCTGCTCCCTGCCGCCTCCAGCCCCGTGTCATTGAGGGATGGCACGCGCCTCGGTTTTAATTAGTTGGCGGTAATTGCCTCGGTGCAGAATAACATCGCTCCCGCTGGTAGGAAGCGAGAGGGGCTTCAGGCTTGGCTGCCCCCAGGAACTGGGGGAGGGAGGCTTTCCTTGGATCCTGCTCTGGGGGTGGAGGACCTGGAGTGAGTGATGAGATAAATTCATTGCTCCTAAAGGACGAGGGCTTAACCCTTGAACCCCCACACCTCAAACGAGCCTGGATGTGTCCAAAAACAGGAGGGGAGAGGCTCCAGCTTTGGGATATGGGCAAGACTGGCATCTGCCCAGGGTCCCCTGGGGCTCTGCTGTGACTCCCCACTGTGTGTCCCTTGAGGGAGGGGGCTCAGAGCACCCCAAGGAGGAAAACAGGGAGCAGAAATCAAAGCGATATTCCCACGAAGTGTCAGCAGATGGGAATGGGAGGCTTGTCCCAGGTGCCTCAGCCTGGGTGTTACAACACTCAGCAGAGTCCCCTGGGACAAGACAGAGCATTGCCACGGAGCCCAGGGTGTTCCCACACCTTGCCAAAAGAACCTCCAACATTGGAAAAATGGGGTCTTTGGAGCCCAATCCCCATCCCTGCTCCCTGGCCTCCCAGTCGTGGTGGGCAATCCCCATCCTGATCCCTGGAGACACACAGGTGCAGCCCTGGAGGGTGACATTTGGTGGCACGGTGGCATCATCCACCTCTGGAGAGATCACCCTGGCCTCTGCCAGCCCCGGTGTCCTCGATCCACCAGGGTCTGGAGCAGCCAGGTGGAAACGGGGTCAAACAATTAGGGACAGTGCCTGAATATTCCACGTCGTGATGCCGCTTAGGATTCAAATCCAGAGGAGCCACTGCACCCCAACACATTCCTGGGTGCGTTTCCTCCCGGGAGATTTCCCTGGCAGCAGATTGGAGCTGACTCAGGAGCTGCCCTTTGCCCTGAGCACACAGGGGCTCTCTGAAACCAGTGCTTGGAAAACTCCCACAAAGGCTGGCCGTGGTCAAACATCTCCTCCGCTGCTCCAGCAGCTGGGATAAATATTTATGAGGGATGTCAGGGTTGTGTTTCAGGCCACATGCCAAACACAAACCACTTGAGGTTAGCGAGAAACTGCCCCCTTTGGCAAATTATTGGATAAGTGTCCATTACAGGGGCTGACTCCTTCCTCCCAGGCAGCTGGGAGGGGATGCTCTCAGAGACAGGATATTGGATGAGCTCGTGGCATCCCTGCGTTCCTCGATGATTGCTCATAAAATCAGTCATCCCTTCAAAACAGCCCTCCCTTGTCAATATTTGACTGCAGGCTCCGAGGGGGAGAGGTCGTGCCCAGCTTCCCGAAGCTTCCAGCGCCTGCGGAGCAGGTTGTGGCTTTGGATATTCCTGTCCCAGCCTGGTCAGGATGTCCCCCACCAGCTCCAAGGCCACCCGTGGTGTAGCTGTGGTCACTGCTGGCTCAGGCAAGATGTAGAGGTGATGTCTGATCACAGAATCATGGAATGGGTCGGGTTGGAAGGGACAACAGTGGGATCATCTGGTCCCACCTCTCTGCTCCAGCAGGGCCATCCCAGAAAACATGGCACAGAATTGTGTCCAGGTGGTTCTGGAATATCCCCAGTGAGGGAGACTCCACACCCTCTCTGGCCTCTGTTCAGGGCTCGGTCACTGCACAGGGAAGAAGTTCTGCCTCATGTCCAGGTGGAAATTCCTGGGCATCAGTTCCTGCCCGTTCCTCTGGTGCCATTGCTGGGTCTCATGGAGCAGAGCCTGATCCATGCTCTGAGCCCTCCCTGCAGACAGGGACACACAGGGACACACAGGGATGAGGTCCCCTCTCAGCTGTGTCTCCTCTTGAGGCTGAACAGCCCCAGCTCCCTCAGCCTTTCCTTGGCAGAGATGCTCCAGTCCCTTCATCATCCTCGTTGTCCTCCTCTGGACCTGCTCCAGGAGATCCATGTCCCTCCTGTCCTGAGGAGCCCGGAACTGGACACAGCACCCAAATATTCCTCCCCAGGGCTGAGGAGATGCAGAGGGAGCACAGCTGGATGGTGTGAGCCATCCATCAAAGCCACTGTGGTTTGGGGACATCAGGTGAGGGGACAGCTGTGTGGGAAGGATGCCCTGGGACAACATCTCCTGCTCCGGAGCCTGGTTTGTGCCCTGGACACAGCCTGGGTCTCCTCAGGACCGCCAGAATCCATCAGGATTAGGGCCAGGACTTGGATGTCCATCAGCTGAGCTCTAGCAAGGAGGAGGAGAAGGGAAGGTGGTGAAGTTGAGTGCTTTTTGTCTGTCATGGAAGAACCAAACTCTCTCAGGTAAGGATGAGATGGAATATGGAATCGGCACTAGGGATGAGGGAATCAGGACCAAATGAGGAACGAGGAGGAGAAACCCACCCCGTGCTTAGGAGGTGGATTCAGACTCAGAAAGCCATCCAGGTGGAAAGGGGGGCTTAGGAGGAGGAACAGATCCCACCTCGACCTGCCAATCCAGCAGGAGAGGGAAAAGTGGGGAGGGAGATTTCACTGTCAAAATATCCCGTGGGAATGAATCCACGGCTGACACTAGCCTTGGTCAGAGCAGGTACAAAGTTCAGGTGTCCAAAAATGGTCTTGTGGGGGTGAAGAGGGAGAGGAGGCACATTCCCTGTTGTGATCCAAGCATGCCGATGGAGCTAAACCTCTGCCACAAGGAATCTGCATGGAAATTCCTCCAAAATCGCTGCATGAGGGTGTTGGAAGGAAACAGAACCAGTGGAATTCCGGGCTTGAAGATCTGCTTTGTTCAGACTTTTTCTGTCTGATGAAACCATGGCCCTGGAGATCTTTCCTATGGATTTAAATGTCTTTCCTTAGTAAAAAGCAGCGGGTCATAAAGTCAGATGTAAATATCCATCCATAAAATTCATTTGCAACAATAACAGAAGTGATGACCTGGCACTTTTCCCGTCTCCGCCTGTCAAACCTTCCTGCGCAGCACCGAGAGGATGGATTGGAGATGCTTTGATGGATGTATGGATGGGTGAATGGAAAAACTCTCCAGAAATGGATGGAGACAGGATCAATGGGTTCCCAACGCACCCCGACTCCTGTCAGTGCACTTCAGTTCTCAGACAGACCTAAAATATTTAGGCTCCCTAAAGCTTTCCTGCTTGGAAGGGGTGGAAAAACACTGGCACAATCCCAGAGAGGCGGATGCCCCATTCCTGGAAAAATTCTGAGTCAGGTTGGATGGGGCTCTGAGCAACCTGATCTGGTTGAAGATCTCCTCGCTCCTTGCAGTGTGGTTGAACAAGATGGCCTTTAAAAACCCCCGGCAACCCAAATTATTCCAGGATTTTAGGATTCTATCCCCATCCTGATGTGTGGAGCAAGAGGATAGGAGCAGACAAAGCTCAGGAACGGAACTCTCTTGGAATGGAGAAGGATTTTCCTTTCTGAAGGATTCTGCTATAGAATTCCTCTTGGGCAAACCCTGATTCTAACCCAAAGAGATTCAAAATCCCTGGAGATGATCTCTGCTTCTCCAGTTCCTCCGCTCCCACCACACAAAACCACCACCATGGAAAACCAGGAAGAGAGAGGAGGATACCCAGGCGTGGGTGACAGCCCCATCCACGACTAATTGCTCATTCCTTGGATTCCTACACTAAGCTGATGATGCTGCATCTCACCAGGCCAAGCATCAATTTTCATTTCCCAAATTAAGCTGGACCAGGCTATAGAAGGGCTAAAGCTGGATTCATCCTCAGGATAGCCTGGATAGCACATCCATGAATGTGGTGGGGAAGGAGATACGAGCTCTTCCTCTCTGTGCAAGAATCTCTTGGAATCTCTTGGAATCTCTTGGAAATGCCCCCTCAGTGAGCTCCTGAGCCCGACTTCGTTGGAATAACCTCACAGGGAACAGAGATGGGAAAAGGAGAGGGAGGCAAAAGGCACAGGTGACAAGGCTCTGGGAATGCTTGGAGAAATCCCACACATCCATAACAAGCCACAGACCAACCACGCTGCACCACAGAAAGTTCCATGTGAGAGAAAAAGGACATTTGTCACCCGGTGTGCCCACCGAGGCACTTCCATCTCATCCCCACTTCCTCCTCTTCAAGCCACCAATTACCCAAATTAAGTTTGGTTCCATCCCAGGAGAATTTTCAGCCAGCTCAGATTATTCCCAGGGTTTTCTCTGTTGACACTTATCCAATACCTTGTCCCAAAGTGCTTTTGCAGGGATTGGTTCTAGGCATCTATTCCTGGAAATTTCAGCATTTCCAGCAGACCCAAACAGGCAATAAAAACCATAAACCATTACAAAAAACTTCCCAAAGAGAAGTTTTAAATCTATGTATATCCATGTTTTCCTTGCTTTATCCTTCAGCTTGGGATGAAGCCACTGATTCCCAGATGATGTTTGTAAAACAGGGATGTTCCTTGGGAAAGATGGGAAGAAGGAAGGGCCGGGCAGGGTAGGGATGTTCTCCCTATTCCCAGAGAGGCTGGGCATGAATCCTTCCAGCACTTCCAGCATTTCCAAAGCCCTGCCAAGCCTCTGGCACGGAGCTCCATCCGCTCGCGGCAGTAATACAGTAAGTGCTCTTCCATGTAGCGTTCCTTTGGTTTTCCAGGATCCGAGGGGACTCTGACACGCAGCATTTCTCTCCAGCAGTTATTGATCCCCCAGCTCTATAAAAATGATTACACTTGACCCACGGCTGCACTCGCCTCAGCTGGAGAGCAGGAAGAGCCAGGCACGAGCTGTGGAGAGAGGGAAGGGAATTCCACAGGGTGTTGGGAGGTTTATTCAAAGATAAAAGCCGGAGGTCTCTTCCCTTCGGGCAGGATGGAAATGGGAAAACATTCACCTGATGGAGCCACTCCGTTGTTGCAGGACCGTGGGGATTTGATTGGAGGGTTTAAGGCAGTTTTGGCCAAAGGAAGCTCATTTTAGGCAGTTCAGAAACTTCCAGAGAGTTGGATAATAACGGAGTTGGATGTGCTGGGATTGTTGGGGTTGTCCTGTGCAAGGCCAGGAGCTGGACTCAATGATCCTTATGGGACCCTCCCAGCTCAGGAGATTCGAAAAGACCGTGCTACGAATTCAGGGTGTGAATGTGGGAGGATGGAGAGGGGGCTGATCTGGAGAATCTTCAGGATTGTAACAATTGCTTCCCACCAGCACTAAAAACCTGGGAAGAACGAGGGAGAAGAAACAGGAGTCACCACGGAAATCACAGAATCCTTCAGGCTGGAAAAGACCTCTAAGATCGCCGAATCCATGAATCCATAAGTGACAAGGCCAGAACAGCAGCCAGACAGCCCAACCCAAGTGTCCCTCCTTGGGAGGATTCCTCGGGATCGGGAATGCTTGAGATCATTGGGACAACGTGGAAGGACAGAGGAGCTGGGAGAAAACAGCAGGAAAGCACCGACACAAGTGGGACTCCACTGTGGAATCCATGGAAATGGTGTGAGAGGGGCTGTGTCTCTCTCCCACTCCTTCAAGCTCAGCCTCGGGATGATGATCCCAGTGTCCATCAAACCCTTCTGCATGACTTCCCTTTGGATAAGAACGATCCATGCACTAAACAGCAGAGATGAAAAAATGGAAAATTTCTTCCAGGATTTTAGGATCCTATCCCCATCCTGATGTGTGGAGCAACAGGATAGGAGTTATTTCTCTGGAAAATATGGAATTGGAGCTTCTCACAGCCAACTTAGTGTCCACAGGCCTATCCTTGGAATTGCAATCTTTTATCCTAAACCAGCGCAGGGTCTGGATGCAAAGCTTCAAGCCAGGAAGTTCCACGAGAAGCCAGCAACGAGGAAAAACAAGCCACGGATCAACTTATGGATTCACTACTGGATTTAACCCTGTGGATGGAGATCCGTGGAGATCCAGCACGAGACCATGTGCTGTGCCCAAGGACATGGATCTCTTTCTGCTGGAAAGAACATGGATCTCTTTTTGCTGTTTGCAAAGCATGGAAGGTGCTCAGGCAGCTGGGACCATGGATAAAATCTCCGGCACCACTGCTGGGTGGGGCTGCTCCCAAAAAGCAGTTTGGAGCTGTCCCAAGAGGCCACGTGGATGGAGCCACTGGGATTTGGGATGCGAGGCAGTTTGGCAGCGCCGAAATGGGCTGGACCACGCACTTGGCACCAGGGGCAGGGAACTGCTGATGGGGGCTGGGAATAGAAAAGCAACAGTGGGGATGGATAACTCCCATCCAGGGAAAAATGAAGGGTGAGAGGAGATGGAGGGACCTGGAAATCAGCTGGAAGTGGGTGAGGTACAGAGATGCCAAGTCCCTGCTTTTCTTCTTCTCACCTGCTCCAAGTCAACCCTCAGAGAAGAGTAGAGAGAAGACCACACACCAGTCCCACTGATCCCATCCCAGTCTGCCAGTCTGACTGGGAAAAGGGAGTGGGAATGGACTCCGCGAGACTCCTCTCTCCCTTAGCTGGCTTCTCCTGCCTGGATACTACCCCGGAGCAGGCAAAAAAACCCTTCAAACAGAAACTAATCCTTTTGCAAATGGCCCTGAATTAGGACCTGAAGAAAGAGCCTGGCTCAGAAGTCTGTCCCTTGCCTGGAGCTCCCGAGAAAAAGAGGGAAACAGAGGGATATCACGGAAGCTGATGTTCTGCACTTCTTGGTGCGCCGAGTTGGGGAGGGCTTTGCTTCCAGCACAGGAGGGTTATCAAGGGATTTGCTGCTGTTGCAAAACTTCTGCATGGATTGGGAGGGGGAGGGAAAGGTTTTCCAGCAGTCAGCAGAGCGCGATTTAGCATCTGCAGAGGCGAAAATGACCCTTGCGATTCCACTTCCTTCAGGAGACCTGGATTTTAGATTTCCCTGCTGGAGAGAGAGGCTGTTGGGGCGGGGGGGGGGGGGTGTGGGAACACAAAAGGGGACAGGGAAAAGGCANGGGGGGATGGGGGAACGCAAAAGGGGACAGGGAAAAGTCATTATCCCAGAGGGAATTACAGCTGTAATTAACAGTGTCCACGGTGAATTCCAGTCTGAGGATGGGATGATGGGGACACTCCCGCAGAAGGAGCCCAGAGTGATTCGTTTGGTGCTTGGTTTAACCCTGATGAAACCTTGAATGGGAGGCTCTGGATGATCCTAAAACGTGGAAAAGCGAAGGTTTTGGGGTGACCTAATTGCAGCTTTCCAGTACCTGAAGGGATCTACAAAAAAAATGGGAAAAGAATGGTTTACAAGGGCCTGGGATGACGGGGAAAGAGGGAATGGCTTCAGACTGACAGGAAGTAAGTTTAGATTGGATACCAGGAAAAAATTCCTCCTTGTGAGGATGGTGAAGCATGGGAACAGATTCCCCAGAGAAGCTGTGGCTGCCCCATTCCTGGAGGTGTCCAAGGCCAGGTTGGATGAGGCTTGGAGCCACCTGGGATAGTGGAAGGTGTCCCTGCAGGGGGTCACGCCAGAGGGGTGGAACAAGATGATCTTTAAGGTCCCTTCCAACCCAAATTATTCCATGATTGTGATTCTACAGAAACCTTGGGCTTGTGTCATGGAGGAGGGACCTCTTTGGGAATACAGTCAGGGAAAAAAAAGGAAAATGGGATGAGGGTAAAAACCTTTGGAGTGACAAGAAAGGCCTTGGCAGAGAAACATCAGGATTTCAGGTGGGCCCTGTTGAACACAGGCAAGTCAGGGATGGTGGGGAGAAAAAGGAGTGAAAGGAGGAACTTTCTTCTGGTCTTATTTTCAGGGAATTGTAAAGAACAGGATGGGATCCCAGACAGGATTTGTGGGGAAATTGGCGGGATTTTGCAGGGAAACCCAGGCTCCAAATCCAACATAGGGCAGACCTGAGGGAGAAAGCTGCTCCAAACCATCTTCCAGACTCCTGAACATTCACCCAAACCATACAAAAACCCCTTTTGGTCCTTTCCCAGTGCCGGAGAGGGGAGATGTCCATCCTTCCTGACCTGCTTGGCAGCTCCATCTCGGCCAGGGCCCCCTGGGGTGCGGGGAGCTGGTTCTCAAATGTCCCCTGCCCGTCCCCCAGCTGTCCCTCCCCTCCCCAGGGCACCTCACTTGGGCACTGCTTGGCTGCCTCGCCCCGAGGGCAGCGCCAGGTCCCCGCGGTGCTGTTAGAAGACACCCTGGCTGGCACCCAGGGCTGACACCCGATGCATCCCCACCTCCTGCCCCCACCCACGGGCTTCCCCCAGGGTTACCAGCGGGTTCTGCAGCGGGAGATTCACCGGAGCGTGGAGTTATCCCAAAGGAAACAGCCCAACCGCGAGGCACTTGCGTTATTCCCATCATTCCTGCACCTCCGTCATGAAGTTGTGCATCTCCAGGGGTGGAGATGGTTTCAAGGTACGGTTTTACAGCAGGAAATGTGACGGTCCTCAAGGAGTTTTCTGGCTTAAATGATTCCATGATCCGTGCTGGAGCGTGGCAGAGCAGCCGGGCACGGAGCTGTTTGGCTCGGGAAGGGCTTACGTCATGGAGAGAAGATGCCATGTCTTACCCAGGGGCCTCCCTGCTGGAAGGAGCATCTCCAAATTCCTGGAGGTACAAATTAACCGGCACAGACTGTGCTGGGAAACATAACGAGCCATGAGCTGCAGGGATCCGCTTTCACCGCCGGGAGCTGGCCCAGGGGAGCGCCAGGCTCCGGCCGCGGATCCCTCCTCAGGCAGGGGGACAGAATCCATCCAAGCTCAGCCAGAGGGCCCAACACCCAGCTAAGGTTTCATCCCCGAGGGACAGGTGGGGCCGGGATGGGTGGAATTCCACCTGATTGGACCGTTCAGCACCAGAGGGAGTGCTGCAGGATCGGGAGAATCGCTCATCCGGAGGGGATGGTCGAGGGACGCTGAGGGTCACTGCAACGCTGAGAGAGAGCAAATCAGACCTCACCACATCCCTTCATCTCCCTGCTTTCCATGCAGTCCTCATGGAATGGTTTGTGTTGGAAGGGACCTCCAAGATCATGCAGTTCCAAACCACTCCCATGGGCAGGGACAGCTTCCACTATCCCAGGTTGCTCCAAGCCCCATCCAACCTGGCCTTGGATGCTTCCAGGGATGTGGCAGTGGGGCTTTAAATCCCTTTCCCATGCAATTCCAACAGGATCTCCCATCTCACCATCCCTACACACACATGGCTGCACCATCCTGTATCCCACATCAAGGATGCATGGATATAGCCCTTGGATATCCCTCCTGCCAGAGCCTTCGCACTCCCGTGCTGTTGTGCCGGTCCTGGAGCTCTTCCAGGAGCCACTGTCTCACTTCCAGGGCCTGGGACAGCCCAAAATGTCCTTGGCAAACTGGTACCAGCACCAGTTTTCCTGGCCATTCCCTGTTCCACAGCCACTTCTCCTCTGGGAGCAAGTAGGGATCCTGAGCCAGCCTCTGGCTGCTGCTGGAAGTGTCTGGCTCTGACACTTCCAATTGTCTGTTTCTCACTATTGAACAATTCCCTTTATTTGGGCTTCTGGGTCTGTCCAGGAAATCCAGGATCCACAACAGGGATCCCAAGGCAAACGCTGGCTTTGCATCCTCTTCCTCTCCTGCCATCCCTCTGTGCCTGACAACCCCAGCGGCGTTCCTGGAGCCAAAAATTTGGGAGCTGGAGGGGGTCTCTGGCCATTTTGAGCATTGTGCCAGGGGGAATGTTGCCTTCCTGGGATGGGAATTGCTTATCCAAAGGTTCTCTAACCACTCCCTGAGGGTTATGGGGGGCTGCTGACTCAGGGGGGAAAATATGCAGGGATTGGGAATGATCTGGAGCCAGGCTGGGAGAGCTGGGAGTGCTCACCTGGAGAAGAAAAGGCTCCAGGGAGAACAAAAAGCCTCTTCCAGTGCCTAAAGGGGCTCCAGAAGAGCTGGAGAGGGACTTGGGACAAGGGATGGAGGGACAGGACACAGGGAATGGCTTCCCACTGCCAGAGGGCAGGGATAGATGGGATATTGGGAAGAAATTCTTCCTTATGAGGGTGGTGATGTCCTGGAATGGAATTCCCAGAGAAACTGTGGCTGCCCCATCCCTGGAATTGTCCAAGGCCAGGTTGGAACAAGTTGGTCACTCTGCAGGAACAGGAACATCTTCGACCGTCTTCGACCAGCTCAGGTTGTTCAGAGTTAAAACCCCCATCCCAAATTCCTGGAGACAGAATGTTCTGGCCCGGGCCCAATGGAAAAGAGCAGGTGCTGGAATTCCACTGCCCAGGAACATTCTCTCCCATTGCTGGAATCATCTCTCTGGATGCAGCCAATGGCAGCTACCAAGGGGATAAAGCAGGAGAATCCCTGCCTTCATGTCATTTTGGGAAAGCTGCATGATCCCTGCTGTTATTCCCATTCCAAACCAGTTCATCCCACTTTACTGAGCCCATCTGGAGCTGGACAGTGTGGAGATGGAATTTGGGGAGTCCTCAAAGCAGCACTGCAAGGTTTTTCATCCCAAAATGACATCGGCATTGAATGCATGGGATTGTTCATCCTTCTCCTTCTGGAGCTGGGGAGGATCCAGTTTCCATCTGCCTCCTTCCTCGGGAGAAGGGAAGGGAGGGATCGTGCCCAGGTAAAGCCTCAGGAAACAGGGAACACTCAGCACAAGACACTCCAGGACATCGGGAGTCCTGATGGCACTGCCAGCTTTTCCAGGACATTTCCACCTTTTGTGGCTGCAGGGAAATGATGGAAATCTTGCTAGGAGTGACCCCTAAAGGCTGCCAGGCTGAAGAAACCCGAAGAGAGGGATTTTCCCAGGAAAACGAGAGTGTGCTGGAGCAGAGGGAGGAGAGGGGAGGTTTTGTGTACGTGGCTGTGGCCCTACGGGGATTTGTGTGTGCGTGGAATTCAAGGGGATGCAGGACAAGGATGAAGTTTTCTGGGACAGGGCTGGCTCTGATGTGTTTTTAGAGGATGCTGCTTCCCCTCGTGTGTCAGAGCCCTTTCCTTATCCTGAGCAGGACATTCAGAGCCATCACAGGTGGCAAACAGGGCAGAATTCCATCAGATGTGACCTTCAAGTCACCTCCAAGGCTGCAAAACTGATTCTCAGGGATCTGGGATCACCCCGTGTTGCCACCACAGAGTGAAGGAGCAGGATCCACTCTCGGAGAGGTTTCACCTCAATCCTAAATGGGAAAACCGAAATGCCCCAACCCAGGGGTGTTTTTAAACCTCCTCACGGCTCGGGGTAACCTGAGAGGCAGCAAAATTAAAATCACTCATCAAGGAGGCGGGCGGGGGGAGATTAATGAACCTCAACCATGACATGTGCTCCCAAAACTGTGAAGTGAGGAACTCATCGCCTGGAGGCCCCGGCCGGGAGAGTCCCGGGAATAAACAAAGCCAAGGAGCCCGGCCAGCCCCGGAGTGCTTCCCATTCCTGCTCTGGGGGAAGTTTGCTCTTCATTTTCTCCTCTAATTATTCCTCTAAACTTCCTGTTTCTTTTCTGGGCAGGACTTTTTATCCAGAGTTGATTTTTGGCTCTGTTCCACAAAATCCCTGTTGCCCCCATCCCTCCCTGATTCATTTGGCTCACTGGTGCACAGAGAATTGTTTTGAGTCCCTGATGGAAGGAACAGGAGCTGTTGCAAAATCTGAGTTTACCGGGACGTGGAACCCCAAAATTCCCTGCAACATGCACTGGTGCAGGGCACTTACAAGGATTTCGGGAGAAATGGGGAAAGCAGAGCAAAAAGGGAAGAGAAAATTCCATTTGGAGAGGTCCCTGCCCTGCAGAGGGAAAATCGGGCGCTCCGTGGGACAGGAGGCCACAAAATTAGGCACATTTAAATCCCAGATGCAGGTTCCACACCGCCCTCCACCCGAATTTACGAGGATGAATCCTCCTGATAAGAAAAACCTCGTTTAAAAAACTTGGCCTGAGCTCAGTTCTTCCCGAGGGATCGTGCTCCCAAGGCTCTGAATCCACCAGGGATCACTTCTGGGGGTGCCATGGCCGTGTCACAGGACCTTGGCACATGGGGAGAGCCCCTCACCGGGATGGTGGAGCAGCCAGGAGGGAGGGAAGATCATGTGGATGTTCAGGTTTTCCCAGCGAGGCACAGAACCAGACCCGGAGCTATTCTGGGTGTCTCGTTTTCTCTCCCGTGCTCCGTTGATCAGTTTTCCTTTGGCTCTTTCCCAAAAAAACACAGCCCTCCTCTTGACAGGCTGGAGTTGTTCTTCCCTTCCCAAGGTCATCCAATCTCCCAAATCACGCCTTCCATGGATCCCAGGAAGCTCTGAGCACCCAGCACTCACGTCAGCATTCCCTGGAGACAGAGGTGCCTCCATCCCTCAGCGTTGGAAAGGAAGAAGTGGCCACCAAAATAAGAAGGAATCTTGGAAAGATTAAAGGTTCTGCTCCGCAGGAGCAGTGGAAGAACACCCAAACCTTGCCAGGTTTGGGAAATATCCTTCATTCTCCTCATGTTTTGCCACCCTTTCCAAGAGGAATTAGAGAAGGCCACCAAAATTCACCGTTAGATTGGATTTGCAGTTCCGTGAAGAAGGTGAGTGCCCACAAATCCCTCGGGATGCTGCTTTGCAGGGATCTCTTCTCCTTTTTGGAGCCTTCCACCTGCTTGTCAGACATCCTTTCTTCCCAATGTCCCATCTAACCCTACTCCATCAGTGGGAAGCCATTCCCCCTTGTCCTGTCACTCCAAATCCTTGTAAATAATGCCTCTCCATCTTTTTTGTCGACTCCTTCAGGTCCTGGAAGGCCACAATTAGGTCACCCCAAAGCTTCTATTTTCCAGGCTGAACATTCCCAGTTCTCTCAGCCTTTCCAGAGGTTCTCCATCCCTCTGATCATCTTGGTGCCTCCTCCGGACTCGATCCCACAGCTCCACGTCCTTTCTGTGCCGGGACACCAGAGCTGGATGCAACATTCCAGGTGGGATCTCACCTGAGCAGAGTAGAAGGGCAGAATCCCTATCCACCTTCCCAAATTCCCAGGGATCAGGTCACCATGATCTTCCTGCCTGGGCAGGCAGTGGACAAAAGCAAAGACAAAATTCCTGCTTTGAATGGGATGATCTTCCAGGTTTTTGCCTTCTCCCGGCCATCCAGACAAAATTCTTTGCACCTCAAGGACCAGTGGGAAGGCTTGGAGCATCCTTTAGCTCCTTTAGAGACTCCAACAAAACTGTTTGGTCTGGGAGACTAATCCAGACCCATTCAAGGAGAGGTTGGAAGGAGCTTGGAGCAACCTGGGATAGCGGGAGGTCTCCCTGCCCACGGCAGGAGGTTGGAACTGGATGATCTTTAAGGTCCTTCCCAACCCAAACCATTCCAGGATTTTAGGTGTTCCAGAACTTGGAACACCCAGCGAACCAGCCAGGAGTCCACAATCCACTGGGAATGGGCAGAAATTGTGGTTTCTTCTCCAAAACGGGGGTGGAACTTCCAGCTCCAGCTGAATGGGATCAGGACGATTCATCCAGGCAGGCTGGGTGGATAATCACCTCTTCCCAAAGCATCCATGAGAAAGGACCTGGCCAAAAACATCCAGAGGGAGCCCAGCAGCCCCATCCCACCATCCCAGCCTCCCATCCCCGCATTTATTTCACCCTCGACGGCAGCCTTGGTGCCTCTTTTATTTTGTGTGGCCAAGAAATCCTACTTAAAGTTGACGGACAATTTGTGTAGGAGCCAGATCCTGGCAGGAGGGAGGCCCAGGCAATTTGGGGATTAAACTTGGATTTATTGTTGGGAAGCAGAGCCAGAGTTGGTGTTTCCATGGAGGATTTACCTGCTGCAACATCTCTGCCGTGCGTCGTGGGCGAGCCTGGCTGTGCCAAGTCTCTTCCAGGTGGGATTATCCCATTTTTGCTGGTCTTGCAGCAAGGTTCTGGCCACTGGATTCCTCTCTGGTGGGGAATGTCCAGGTGCTTTAGGCTTTGGAGAGCTGAGGGTTAGGAAATCATCCCATGGAGGAGCAGGGAGAGATGTTGGGGAGTGCAAGGAAAAGGGGAAGGATACAAAGGAATAAGGAAAAACCATCCCATTGAGGCACAAGCTTCACACCAGACCTTGTTGTTAAACTGAGCCCTGGGCTCGACCAACAGTTTAAGCCTAAAGGTTTAACAGCGTTTAAATTTAATTGACAGCTTAAGTTGAATAATTTAATAAAAGATTCCTCTAAAATTTACAGCAGTGAGTCACAAATCCGAAGTACTGAAGGATTTAAGAGAGGAACGTTCAGAGCACCCTCAGCCCCAGGATGAGAGGAAGGCAGAGTGGGGGGAGACGTTGCACAGGTGATAATCATTAAAAAAGTGTGGTTTTGTCACCGTAAATGTGAAGTCATGATTTTTATGGGGTGGGATCACACTTGGAAAAATGCAAATTGTCCCCGGAGCAGCACTGCACGATCCGTGCTGGGCTCAGTACACAGAAACATCAGGGAGTGGAAATGTCTTTCATTCAAACATTACCAAAAAATCCCCAAAAATCAGTGTTCAGGTGCACCAACCCTTCCCTCATTCCCACCTGGATGAAAAGCCCTTCCAGTGCAGGATTAATTTAATAGAACCAAAACTGTGGATCTTCCCCAGGGAAGTGTTCCAGCTGGATGAACATGGTCCAGGGCTCTTTATTCACTTCCAGTCACACGGAGCTGGGAAATTGCTCCATGACTTTCTCCTCTGGCCTTGAGCTGGTCTGGGTGACATTCCAAGGTCTGGCAAGGAAGTAGAGGAATGTTTTCAGGGAAACAAACTCTTGAACGTGATTGTCAGAGGTGACAGAATTTGGGAGAGCCCAGGCTGACCTCCATGTGACATCGAAACAGGGCTTGGCTCTGTCACGTCAGGAATTACCTGCTTTTGCCTGGTTAAAATCCCACTCATCCCATTTTTTCAGAGAGGCTGGAATTGGATTGACACCAGGAGATGTAGAATATCCAAACAACAGCTTTTCACATCCAACAACTTCCCAATTTTCCAACAGGACCTCAAAAGGGGAGGATGGAGAGCTTGACAACAACCATCCCAACATGGGATCATGGGAGGAATTTGGGAAAAATGTGAAGGGATAAGCTCAGCAAAGGGACAGATAAGGATGGATCAGAGAGACCCCACAGCCAGATGATGGAGAACCAGTCGGCAGCTGGACACAATCCTGGAATCCTGCACGGCAAAAGGAACGTGTCAGGGAGATGAACAAACAAATGGAAGCTGCCTGCTGGAGGTGGGTGGATGAGTGACGGATCCATGGCATTGGATGGATTCCATAGACAGGAGCAAGGGATGTGTTTAATCCCTTTCCTGCTCTCTGACTCACTTCCCTTCAATCCCCCTGGATCCCCTTTAAAATCATTTCCAGAACCTGCTCCATAAACATTCCAGGGGGGGTGCTTCAGGAGGTGAGGAGTTTGTTACCAACAAGAAAATGCTCCTTAAACAAACCAAGCTCAATTTAGGGGGGTGGGCTTCAAAGATTCACACACAAAACCTCCAAAACCAAACTGAAACCTGGGGAAAAAAAAAAATCAAAAATAAAAAGAAGAATTTAAAAAAAAAAAAAGAAAAAAAAGCTCCATATTTTCGAGTCAGCTGAGAAGTGACAAAGTAATTTGCTCCTGGCAGTCTATCCCGGCAGCCTAATTCCCAGTGACACCATTCAGCTGCTGACTACACGAACTGTCAGACTCAATTAGCCGGGAGCCAGCGGCGCAAAGTGTTTACGGGTGCGAAAATTCCCTCCGCACGCTGCGCGGAAGTGGGAGAAAAATCACTTTGAGGGAAAGGGGGGAAATTCAAGCGGCTGCTTCCACGGGAATGGCCACCTCTGGAGTGCTCCGACACTGCCGTAAGGATGGGAGGGTGGCGAGAGGTGAAGAGGGAAGGATTCGGGGAGCTTCAGGGTGTTGTCGATGCCCGGAACTCCCCAAAGATCCCCGGAGCTCCCCAGAGCTCTGGATGTCCCCTTCCCTGCGAAAGCGGTTTGGAAAACCAAGGAATGGGCACACGCAGCTCCGTGGATGGCGTGAATTTGCCTCGGGATGATTAGGAGAGGGATAATCCATCTTTCCTGCCGTCACAGCCATGGAGATGCACGGACACCATTCCCAGCACACCGTCAATGCCCTTCGTGTCTCGTGAGGGGAGCACGGAGGAGAAATCTGGGCAGGGGGATGAGAGAGGTGCAATTCCCCAAAATCAGAATCCCTTCAGGAGCTGTGAGAAACAGGAAAAGTGATCCCAGAGTACGTCTGGATGAGGAAAACATTGTTGTGACTGTGTGAAAATGGTTCCTCGGCCCAAAAAGCAGAGGAGCATCCAGAAGCCTCCAGCATCAGAAGGATGTGGAGCTGCTGGGGCGAGTCCAGAGAAGGCCATGGAGATGCTCCAAGGGCTGGAGTCCCTCTGCTCTGGAGCCAGGCTGGGAGAGCTGGGAATGTTCAGCCTGGAGAAGGGAAGGATCCAGGGAGACCTCAGAGTCCCTTCCAGTGCCTAAAGGGGCTCCAGGAGAGCTGGAGAGGGATTTGGGACAAGGGATGGAAGGACAGGACACAGGGAATGGCTTCCCACTGCCAGAGGGCAGGGATAGATGGGATATTGGGAAGGAATTCTTCCCTGGGAGGGTGGTGAGGCCCTGGCACAGGTTTCCCAGAGAAGCTGCCCCATCCCAAGGCCAGGTTGGACACGGCTTGGAGCAACCTGGGATAGTGGAAGGTGTCCCTGCCCATGATGGGAGTTGGAATGAGGTGGTCTCCAAGGTCCTTTCCAACCCAAACCATTCCATGATCCAAAGGTGCCCCCTTTTGCTGCGTTGTCCAGTGAGAAGGACACCGAAATCAATTCCATGTGGAGATGAATCTCGAAGTCTGAGGCCATCAGACTTTCCTGAATCCTTTAAACCCTGGAAATCTTTACCATCATTTCTCCTGGCTGGGGAGGTGGGATAAGCACTTCCAGAGGGGATTTTGCAGTGGGATTCATCCATGTAGACATCAGCACGTAGGAGCAGAGAGATCCCGGCCAGATGTTTCACATATTCCATGGAATGTCCATAGAATTGTGCTCTGGGATGAGGCCGGATGAGATCCACGGAGGCAGGGAGACAACTTTTTATCCTTCTAGCAAGAGCAGGTGGTTGAGGGAAAAGGATTTTGATCTGGATCCAACCCCTATCCCTGACCTTTAAACTTGTCCCTTTCCAGGGATGCCTGGCCCCTCTCCACGGAGGGGAATTCTCCTTCCGTGCAGGACAGGGGGATTTCAAAGGGCAGCTCCATGCTGGTGTTCAGTGACACTGCCACCAGCTCCCAATGGGATGTACCGGCCCTTAAGGGATCGGGAAAAGCTTCCTTTGCTCCATGTAGAGAAAGAGAAACTGAGGCAGGAGAGAATTTTCCATTTCCCACATGGACCTTTTCCTGCCAGGTGAAACTCCAGGCAGCAAAATCCCCCCTGGAAGAGGCTGTGTCCCAGCAGAGCAGGAGGAGGGGGATGCCATTCCCAGGCCGGCTCTTGGGGAGAGATCTTGGAATTGCAGGGGACATAAAACACCAGGTCCCGCTCTGTGGATGTGACCTCAATCCTCTGGCTCCAAATCCCGAAATGCAACTTAATAGGAGCTATTTCTGCCCCTAAGCAGCAGTAACTTAAAACTGGACCCCGGGCTGGCCTAGGCCCTGCTCCTTGCCAGGTTTTCCCGGCCTTCCACAGATCCTGCTCAATGAGGGCTCCCAGGAGAAGGGTTTAAGTCCCAGCTTTGATGGTCAAATAATCATGGAATGGTTTGGGTTGGAAGAGACCTTCAAGATCATCCATTTCCA
>VWZT01005507.1:87016-130652 GCA_013397055.1 Pachycephala philippinensis
GGATGAAGGGTGAAAGGAGGTGGGTCTGGGGCTGGGCCCCAAATCCTCTCTCTGCTCGTCATTCCTGATCCCTGAGGGATTAAAAAATTGGGCTTCTCCACAAGGTGGGGAGGTGGAAAGCAGCCGGAGATGCCCTACATCAGGGGTGGAAGATTCCCAAGCCCCAAAGCAACGGGATGCAGGGAAAGAAAACTCCCTTGCAGCTTTCCAAACTTTACCGTCCAGCAGGAGAAAAGCTGGAATTTTTGTTGGTTTCTTTTCCTCAAAAACCTCCAGCCTGATGGAATGTTTGGTCCCCATCGTTCTCCTGATGCCACCAAAAGGTTTCATCGTGTCCTGCATCTTCCTCCAGGAAGGCTCGGAGCACCAAGATCCGTCCCAGCATTTTCCTGCTGGATGCCCAAGGTTTAACACCATGAGGAGAAATTCCCTCCAAACACACTTTTCCTCCTCATTCCCAAAGGAAAAATATCCCTTAACCCTTTCCAGGACACCATAGGGGAGTCCAGAGGCTGAATCTACTTTGGAAAGGTATTTTCCTTTCATAGCCAAAGTGCTCCTGGAGAAACTTGGGCTGGGAGATGCCTTTTTTAATATATTAAAATTATTCTTCTTCTTCTTCTTCNCCTCTGCTGAGGATCTGGGAGGTCTTTTAACTCCCACAAGCTGTCACCATGACCACCAAAGTGCCTCCACCTCCTCCTGTTCTCCTGTGAGGTTCTGTGTTCCGTGGGACACATCCCCAGCCTCGTGTCCTTGACTTCTCAGCCATCAGACCCCACGAGCTGGACCGTGCTGTTGAGGTTGGACACGTTCACCCAGGAGGCTGGGCTTGACTTCCCGAGTCCCTTCCATCCTATGATCCTAAGGGCTGGACTTGGACCTGGAAATGGCCCGGGGATCCAGGGGAAGGGATGGCTGTGGAGAGGACATCTTGGTGGCGTCTCCATGGGGACTGGAGCCCTCATCAGATGGGCCACTGACCTGGCTTCACAGCTTCCTGAGCTCCTGTGAGCATCCAGCAGGGATGGGACAAGTCCAGGAGTTATGGCCACCCTTTGGGTGACGCACCAAGACCTTCAAGCAGATTCCCCAAAACTTGGGATGCTTGGGAAAGAGCTTATCCAGCACCTAGACAAACTCTGGGAAAGAGAGGTCCATCCCAGTGGCCAGCTCTTCAAGAGAGGCCTGACCACAACTGGCCAAGATCTTTTCCAAAAAGACCCAACAAGCCCCACCAGGAAGGCCAAGGTGTCTGCTCCCCACTCAGGATCCTCAGAGAAGTCCAAGGTGGCTCAGATGCCTCCTGAAGGTGACTTGGATGTAAGAGACAGAAGTGGGAGGGGGAAAGTTCTGCCTGGAGAAGAGAAGATTATTGGGAATTGCTGTCTTCAGCCTCCTGTCTTCAACTGTGCTCAAAGAATCGCTGTCATGGTTGAAGACTGACAGAAAGACGTGGACATACTGGGACGAGTTCGGTGGATGCCACCAAGATGGATGGGGCTAGAGCACAGGATCATGAAATCAAGGAATGGTTTGGCTTGGAAAGGACCTTCAAAATCGTCCCATTCCATCCCTTGCCAGGGAGGCAACACCTGAAGTGGAAGGCAGCGACACCTCCCACTATCCCAGGTTGCTCCAAGCCCCTTCCAACCTGCCCTTGGACACTTCCAGGGATAGGGCATCCACAGCTTCTCTGGAAAACCTGTGCCAGGGCCTCACCACCCTGGAGATGTTTGAGACCACACAGAGCAACCAATTCCCTGTATTTTATCCCCATTTCTTCCTCCTGAGAGGAACAAACTGCACCAAGTCCTCCTGGGGTCAAAGCTGACAGAGATGCCAGCTCCTGTTATCCCAGGACAACCCCCTTGAGTCCAAGCCCTCCGTCCCCAACCATGCAGACGCTTCCTGGAAAACTGCAGGGCATCTTCTGCCACCAACTTGCACCGATCAAAGGCCTGGCTGCCAAAAAAAGTTCTGGAGCAAAGATCTGGTGGCAGAAGAAACACTGAAGGAGATGCTGAAGGCGATGAAGATCCCACGGGACCCAAGGGGGACATGGAGGGCGACAGCACCGGCTTTCTCCTAAATGAAATTGGGGTTGTACAGGACCAGGAGTTGGACTTGTGAGTCCCTTCCAATTTGGGATATTCTCCGATTCCTGGAGCTGGGAATGGTTGGATCAGGACCCGCCAGCAAGGAGGGCGGTGGCAGTTCTGTGCCCTGTTGGGGTCGTCTCTCAACCGTGGTGAAAATCCACATTCCCAAACTTATCCCTCCAGAACTGGAAGCCGTAAACAAACCCAGAAGCCGCCGCCGCGCCTCCCCGAATTCCTCGGAAGCCGAGGCGGTTGAGCGTGCTCAGCGGAGCCGTTAAAAAAGACTGGAGCGAGCATCTTCCATTAACGTTACGACCGTGAAATATGACAATAAAATGACGGCCGTATGGTCCCAAATTTGCAGCCCGCCGAGCTGCTCGGGGTTTATCGTCACTCAAACGTGCAGAGAGCTGTAAAATGTTTACAGAAAGGGTCGTTTGCGGCTATAAAATCCTCTTTTCTCTCCTAAACAAGGCTGAGCGGAGCCATTTACAAAGCCCGGAATGTTCATCGGGGGAGAGGGGAACATCTGTTCTCTCCAGGAGTTTGCAGTGATCTTCTCGAACAAATTAACTAAAATGGGTGCTTTCTAATTAAATTAGCACTCGATTGGAATGGTTTGCATTGGTGCAATTAGCGCGGGGAGGCCAGTTAGGCTCCAGCACAGGCGATTTAACTGGAAGGTGAAATATGGAAAAGCCCATTACCTGGAAAACGGGAGTCGGAGGGGTAAGGGAAGCCTGTTATCCCTCCGGCTCCGTGCTCCTGAGTGGATAACACAAGGTGAAGGATGGGGTGCCACCAAACCCACCCTTCCCATTCGGGATGCTCACCCGGGAGTGGTTGGCTCTCCCTGTGCCACACGGATTGGCTTTTTGAAGGATGCTTGGAAAGCACCGGTGCCCTCAAATTACCGAATCCTGGAATCATTTAGGTTGGAAAAGACCTCCAAGATCAACCTTTACCCCATCACCCAGCTTGTCAACAAATGAATCCTCCGACCTCAAATTTCCAGGCTCCTCTGGAGCGTTGGGAACACGACAGCAGCTCCACTCCACGCACGCAGACCACATCCCTCCTTTCCAATCCCCCTTCCCTATATCCTGAGCCCAGACCCCCACCGAGACCCCGCAAGCTGATGCTGTTGCCCATGCTGGTCCTTAAAGGTCATCTCCAGACCCCCTCCCCATCCCTCCCGTGCATGGAGTCGGTGTTTTCCTCCATTTAATCCTCAGGATTAAAAGGACATTTGCTCCAATTGTGACCGTTTAACCGAGGAATTCAGCTCATTCCTTAATAACAACCTGTCTTCCTCCTTATTTACCATCCCAATAATTTGTGTGTCAACTCCAGGCTTCACAAGCACAAGCCGAACGTTATCGCTGGCACAGTTCCCCAAATCCCACCCCAGATTCCGGCTACTTCCTAGAGCTACACAAGGACTCATCCTGACCACCCGCTCGGCTCCAAACTCCATCTCAGAATCACCGAATATTCTGAAGGGATACAGGAATACTGGAAGGGATCTACAAGGATCACGGAGTCCAGTCCGGGTGATGTGGCCACCACAAAGTGTTTGGTCCTTTAGGAGCATCAGTGGTCTCATCCCACATCCTCTTGGGGTGGTGGCCAGGGCTCCTCTTCCAGAGAGGATTTGGGGGTCCCCGGGTGCTGTTGTGGCCCCAAATCCCTTAGTTGGGATTAAGATGAGACCCAAGGATGGGCAAACCCATGGATCAACATTCCCATGTCCAGCCTCAGCACACCATCGCTTTGGCAGGGAAATTGCTTCATCATCAGATGATTTTACAGCCATCTGCAATTCCTGCCTGGTTTTCCTTTCCTATGGATCCTCCAGCATCAGCTTTCCCAATGCCATGAGCTTCCCTGGGCAAAGGAGCATGGAGGGATGAGTGCCCTGACCTCGTACCTGCCAGCTTCACCCAGCCTTCCCGCCGAAATTCCCAACTGGACCAGCTCTTCGTCCTCATCCTCCCACCCAAAACACCCGAAAATCATCCTCCCCTGGATGCAGACACCGGAATTGAGAGGAAAATTATCCCCTTGCTCCAGAGTCACTCCAGGCTTTCGAGTGCATTCCAAGGCATTTCAACAGCCTTCTTGTCCATGGATTAATTGTTCCGACTTCATCACGGAGATAAAATCCCCAATTAAGCCACTGCTTTGGGAACACTTCCCAAGATCAAAAGGGAGTTGAACCAGGAAGGAGGGGAGAAGAAATCCCTGGAAAGGGAAGCCGAGTGTTTCACTCTATGTTGTAGAGAGGAGCATTCCCAGCTGGAATGGTCCCCTCACTGTCTCCACCACACCGTGGTTCAACAGCGCCCGCGCTCGTCTGTGACTTCGGGAATATGTTGTTAATCCTGGGAATTCTCTTTCCGACAGCGTTAAGACATCTCAGCCCTCCCCGGCTTGAAGCGGCCGAGCCAGGCAGAGCCTTCCAGATCCTTATGGATGATCCTGCAAATGCTCCAGCCTGGCTTTTGCAATGGAATTCATCCCTTATCCCAGTGGGATCCTGCTCCGGCTGCATGGAAAGAAGGGATCAAAGATGGGAAGGGCTCACGCTGAGGCACATCTTGTGCCAGACAAGCTGGAAGTGGGAATTTCAACATTACACCCACAAAATACTGTGATTTCTGAGGCCATTTCAGGATGGTGCTCCGGAGATGAGGAAGCTGTGTATCCCTCTGGAGAAGGATGGGAGAGGAAAAGGGAAGTGTGGAGCATCATCCAGCCAAAAACCTCCCACTCAGAGCTGGGAAGAACCAGGCACAATCCCACCCTTGCCATCTCCATCACCTCTGCTCCTGGGGGTACATCCCTGGAGCACCCCAAAATCCCATCCCTTACTGGTGATTAAAGGATTTTCCTGTAGAGGAGCTGAATTAGGAGAGGAGGAATCAAGGAAAACATCGGAGAAGCAGAAGCCGCTTGCTCTCACGAGTCAGAATTCCTAAAAAGTTCCGCTCATCCTAAACTGCATTTTCCAAAAAAATTTTACTGACTTCCAAAGTAGACAATCCCAGACTAACACAGCTCGTCCTTCAAACTTCCAATCTGCAAACACTCCATCCCACCTCCCACTGGAATGTTTTTATTGGAAAGCTTCCGAGCTATTTCCTGCTGGGAAACAGGTGTGATGGATGGTCCAGAGGTCCTCCAGAGGCAGAGCATCCCTGCATCCCACTAAACACTTTCCCTATAGGGCAGAGCTGTGATTCCATCATGAAAATGAGACCAGATCCATCATCGGATTAATTTACAGGATAAGGAAGGAGTTGATAGAATAAGTGGACAAAGTCCTCAGACACAGTTTTGGGAACAGACAAAAGGATTTGGGAATCCCGATGGGAATCCCGACTGCCATCCCAGTTCGGGTTCCCAGTCTTAACTGGTTTGGTGACTCACAAGGAACGTGGATGTCATCAAAATCCACGGAGAGCAGCAGGGGATAACATTTTTTCTTGGAAAAAGGGAGCAGCTCCAAGCAAAGGATGTGATTCCTACCTGGCTCATCCTCTGGCTCGTCCTCATCCCTCTCCTCTTTGCAGCCCTGGGAACCGGGAGATTCCGGGGATCGGAGGGAGATGAAGGATGGCAGCTTTTGCAGGCAGCTGCTTGGCTTGGGGTCCTCCTCTTTCCAAAACTTCACCTCTTGCTCTGCACCGGAGGGTCCGGGAATTTCCCCATCATCCTGGAGCTGAGCTGGATCATTCCTGCAGGAGGCAGATGGGAAAAACAACAAGGAAAAGTAAAACAATCCCACTTGGCAATGCCAGGCATGGCATCACATGCAATGGAAGAGGCTTGGAGCTCCTAGTTCTCCATCCAAGGCCATGCTGTATCCCTGATTTCCCCAGAGCCAGAATGGATTCAGCCAGAGTTTCTCCCTCCCCAGCTGGATTCCCTGTGCTGCACTTCCCTGCAAGGTTCACAGCTCCTCAGATCCTTGTGGAGGTGCTGGGCTCCTGCTTGGGATCGAGCAGAGGGAAGGGGAGATGGAGGGCGTGGGGCGTCGGGATGGCTTGGAGATGTCCTGCTGGGCTTGGCTCCTTCCCAGCCCTGCCACTCTCTTCCAAGCTAACTTGACACTCCAGCTCCTTCGACATCTCCCACGACGGTGCCAATAAAGGAAAAAAAACCCTCTGGAGCAGCTTCCAAGCTGGGGTGTGCTCCCTTCCCAGCGGAGGACGCCAGGAGCCTCCCAACCAGCCAGGCCTGAGCTCATTCCTCCTTCCCTAAAAAGAGCAAGGAGCTATTTTACACCTCGTTCACACCGGGAACGTGAGCTGGGTGTCATTCCAAGGCTCTTCTGTCACCCGGGATAAGTTCGGAGAACCCGTGGAGCTGCTCGTCCCCCTCTGCTACCTTACAAGGCAGGGCCAGGATGAGGCCCAGGCCCAGACCATGGAGGATTCCAGGAGCATGGACCAGCCTGGCAAAGCTCCCAGGTCCCTCCCTTTCCATCCCACCTTCACTCCCACTGCAAAAAGCCATGGAGAAGCCGAGCACCCAAATCGATCCTTTCTCCTCCCACTGAGCAGGACTTGGAGATTTTGGCTTTTAAAGCCAAATTCCCATTTGGCTTTAATTTTAATTCCATTGGGATGTGGTTGTCCTGCAGACAGGACTTGGGAGTGAGGGCAGAGGATGTGCCAAGCTCAGGAAAATCCATCTTCCTGTGAGGATGAGGATCAACACATCCATCATCAGCCTGTGGCACCCAAAAACATCAGGGAGAGCTCAGAGAGCTTCCAAGGATTAACCAAGGGCCCAGCCCAGCATCAAACTTTTCCTAAGCCTCTTATCTCCATGTCCATCCCCATTTCTGATTCTCCAGCCCCTCCATGCCGTGGAGAGGGCTCAGCTCTGCTCTCCAGCATGGAAGTAAGGAAGAGGGATGACGATGTTTTCCAGTGTGGATCACTGTGGATAACCTGGACCCACTTTCAGCAGTGGAATCTCCACCAAGACTCCTCCATCTCGAAGAGGAAAATGTACAAAAGCCTCGGAGATACTTGGAGGTGCCAAAGCCCTGGATGGCACATTCCTAAGGGTGAATCCGTTCTTTTCCTCTCCATCAGCTCTTCCTCGAGCATGGACACTGCCCATCCCAAGGGTGGCTCCACCAGGAAGCACCACAGTGACCCACATCAACAACGTCTTAAAACAAACCAGGACACAGACAGAACACGCCTGGAAAAGGAAAAATCTGGAGCAGGATGGGAAGAAAACTGTTTTAATGAAGCAAAACGAGCTCTTTCCTACCTGCCCGAGGCCTCCTGGATCCGTCTCCACTTGGAAGGGGGGTTGTTGTGGTCTCCATCATCTCCAACCTGCTGCGGGTGACGCCTCTTCTGGGGGTGCAGGAGTTTGCACTGGGCACCCTTGGGACAGACGCCTTTCTTGGCAAAGTCGGGACAAACCAGCGTGTGCTTCTTCTTGCACTGCCAGGGAAAGAGGGAGCGGAGTTGGGAAAGGCAGGGAAAACCCCGCGGGAGCACAGGAATCTGCAGCTGGGCTCCTTCAGGTGCCACCAACACCTTGCTAAAGGGAGAGAGGGATGTGTTGGCGTTTCCTTCTCCGCATCAAAATAATATTCTATGAAAAAATACTACTAAAAATAATGTTCTACTCTGGGACATTCTACACTCGTCCCACGGTTTTCCAAGTGCTTGATTTTATGGATTCAAACCACCAAAGCCTTAACAACAATGATTTATGCCCACAGTGGTGGTGCTGGGAGATCCCAAGGAGGTTAGTTGAGCTGGAGAAGATGGTTTTGGAGAGGACACAGGGTTTTGTTGTCCCAGACATGCTTGGGACTTGGGAAAGAGCAGGGAAGAGCAGGAACAAAATCCTTTCAGGACTTATTTTGGGATTGCTGCCTTCTGAGGAAGATGGATGAGGGCTGGAGCTCAACCTCCTCTTCCCAAGGCTTGATTGATGCTCTCCCATCCAAGGAAGTTCAGCATGGCCAGGGAATGGGGCTGTCAAAACAACGGCATTGAGATGTTCATCCCTAAAAACGCTCCTACACTCCCAGCTCCGGATTTTGGCAGCTCCCAGCTGCTGGTGGGAGCAAGGTGTCATCAGTGTCCCAGAGCTTCCCCACAAGGCTTTCTGCTCGGAAATGGCACTTTTTGGCAGTGGGAAAGGCAGGGAGAGATGCAGGCAGGGAGGAGGAGATGTCTTCAGCTGGGATTTCTATCTGGGTGCCTGGGAATGTCGGTGGGAGGAAAGAAAAAGACATCTCTGTTCCCAGCAATCCAGAGAGCTCATCCCAGCGTATCCCAAGGGATGAAGGGTGGGAGCAGGTCCTGGACCCCCAGGATGCTCCATCCCACCCAGTCTGGCTTTTGGATCATGCCGTGACATCCATGGAGACACTCAACCCAACACACATGGCACAACCAAAAAATTCTCAACTCCCACATCCATTCCCTTGTTCTCCATGAGAAACGTGAGTCCTTCCACACTTGGATGCCCACTCCTCCCATTTCTCCGTGCTACAGACGCTCAAATTTTGGGGAAAACGAGGTAAATCCATGGGAAGAGAAACACAGGGAGGGTTTCAGCACCACCATTCTGGCCTGTTTATACAAATCCATCCTCCCGACGATGCGGGATGGAGGTCAGCTCCTGCCCTTTTAATGCAACTTGACTTTGGGGACATGGGACCAGCTCCCTGTGCTGACCTTTGGGATTAAGCGGGATCCCTGCTGAGCTCTCTCCATGAAAAGCAGAAGGATTCGGCAGCTCTGTCGCCCGGGGCCGAGCGCTGAAGTCGGCAGCGGAGCAAGGAGCTTGTGTGCTGGAGGTTGGGGATGGTGCTGAGCAGCAGGAGGGCTGGGATCCACATGGACACACGGATATGGGCCCGATGGGGGGGACAGAGCAGTGATAGCGCTGCCTTTCCACAAAAAATCCATTTAAAACCCCCATTCCTATGATTTTCCACTTCTATTTCAAGAAGCTGGAATGGGAAGTAACTATAGAACCAACGGACAACCTGGATGCAGAGTCAGGCTTGAACAGCGCCCTGCTTTGCCACTAATCCCAAATCCTGTGTTTTATAGAAACACGGAATCATGGAATGCTTTGGGTTGGAACGGACTTAGAAATCATCTCGTTCCAACCTCCTGCCATGGGCAGGAACACCTTCCACTATCCCAGGTTCTTCCATGCCCCGTTCAACCTGGCCTTGGACATTTCCAGGGATGGGGCAGCCACAGCTTCTCTGGGAAACCTGTGCCAGGGCCTCATCGCCTCCACAGGGAAAAATTTCTTCCCAATATCCCATCCATCCCTGCCCTCTGGCAGTGGGAGGCCATTCCCTGTGTCCTGTCCCTCCTTGTCCATAGTCCCTCTCCAGCTCTCTTGGAGACACGGGAAGAGGCTCTAAGTTCTCCCTGGAGCCTTCTTTTCTCCAGGCTGGACATTCCCAGCTCTCCCAGCCTGTCTCCACAGGATATTTTCTTCATTTTCCCACTTCACCTGCAGACAGGATACATCCCGGACCAAAGAAAAACACTTGGAAAAGGCAGTGACCGGACAGGAATTCAAACACAGGAATTTCTTTCAAAATATTAGCAAGCAGAAAAGCAAATCCCTCAATCTGATAACTTCTTTTAAAATAAATGGAACTAAATTAGGGAAGAGAAAAAAAAAAGGAACAGCCCATTAGGGATTGAAGGCTGGGATGAATGAGTGGGCAGAGCTTCCAAGTCCACCTTGAAGGGACAATCCCAACGGGGCACGGGATTGTGGGGATGGGCAAGCCCTTGGTGCCAGGTCCTGGTCCAACCATCCCCAGCTCCTGGAATCACAGAATCACAGAATATCCTGAGTTGAAATGGACTCCCAAGGATCATCAAGTCCAAATCCCGGCTCTGCTCAGAATGATCCCTGACAAGGATGTGAAATCCTCTTCTGTACAGGCATTCCCAGCACAAAATGGACTTGGAAAGCAGAAGAGCAGGAAAAAAGAGCCCTGACTTCAAACAGCCACATGGATGCATCACCGAGGAATCACACTATTTTGGGAAAAGGCCAAGAAACGTGGCTGTTCCTTCCCAGCGGGGCACCAATTACAAATCCCTAGGGGGTGGGACAGTGCCGTGATCCTGGCTGGGCACTGGGATCGGGATCTGCCACCTCTCCGAATGCTCTCCCCAACCCCGACCTCCAAGCGAATCCTCGGAGCAGCCCATGTTTATTGGCTCCATGGCAAAAAGATACTTAATAAAGAAAACAAACCGTGTGCGACTAATCCCGGGGCCGTGTCCCCAGCTCGGGTTTCTAATGCCTTTTCCACGCCGTTCCCGCCGTTCCTGGCGCTCCGGCCCTTCTTCCGTAGTGCCCCGTCCATCCCCGTTGTCCCAGGGCTGGGATAGCGAGGCTGGAATAGCCTCCGGAGGATGGAAAAGCCCCTTCTGTTTATTTACAGGAGCTCTCCTGCTCCTGCCAGATCCAACGTGCTGGGGCCGGGCTTCTGTAGGGAATTTTGCCACCGGCCACGCGTCAGCCGGGGTGAAGCCGAGCGGGGCTGTGGGGTGGTGCTGGGGGCCATCCGATCCCTGCCACCTGTCGGGGTGGCTAATTATACCCCCCCGGGACCCCCGCCAGCCCACAAGTTGGGCCATAAAAAGGGAAAAAAAAATCTGGTGCCTTCCACCAGAGAGATGAGAAAACCCCACGGAATCCCTAAAAAGCCACAGGGAGAAATCTCACCCCACTCCCAGCTCCACCAGGTGCTGACCAGGACACCAACATCCCATGGATATGTCCCAATCCCGGTCTCCCCGCTGTGGGGTTCCCCCCACAGCCTGTCCAGCAACGGTGCCCAGGGTTGGGATGGTGCCCAGCTGGCAGATCCCGTGTCCAGGGCTCCTCCCTGGCTGCCAAGGCAGCTTTGGGTGAAATTCCAGGTGCTGTCAAGGATCCACAAGGCCTTAAATGGTCCAACGGGGCCCAACGCGCTCCAGGAGTGAGACGGGGATGAGGAGGTTTGCAGGGCCCAGCCTTCTTTAGCACAGAGCTGGCAAAGGAGGAGGCAGCAACTGGTGGAAAGTCCTGGCTCGGTCTTGGGAATGATGTTAATTAACATTTTCCATGAACAAGCTTGGCAGGAGGGGATGGAGGGTGGGAGGAAGGTGAAGCTGGGTCACTGGGCCAACCAACAAGCACCCACTGACCGTACGGGGTGGGGAGGAGAGATCCCATCCAGCCTGGCATTCCTGGCTCCTGGGCAGCACTTTGCCCAGGTTGAACTTCTCAAGTATCTCCAGGCTTAATTTCACCCCCTGCTCCTTTCCCAGCGCTGGGGGACAGCAGGTGACAAGGGTTGGAGTTTGATGATCCTTGTGGGTCCCTTTCAACTCAGAATATTCTGTGATTCTGTGAACAGATGACGAAGTGCTGGAGCATCTTCCCCATCTCCTTGGGATCCACGTCCATCCCTCTATCCATCACGATGGACACAAGTCCCACCATCCAGACCTTCAGGGGAAGAGGAGCATTAAAATCCCCAAAACTCAGCTGCCTCAACTCCAATGTTTTCTACTTTTTAAAGCCCTCTTGAGCATCCATGCAGCTTTTGCCAAAGCTGTTCCAGGTATCCCCATGGCTAAGCAGTGGGATTAAGGGACTGGATGGATGTCAGGCTGTTTTAATGTCCTTCTAAGTGGCTGTTGGGAAGTGATGGCTGGAGGTGCCGGAGCCGTTTTGATGCCGCTCCGAAGTGACAGCCAGTAAATGGCTTTTTTCCGATGGCTTTTTTATAATTGGGTGCAGATGGAAACAGCCTTAAAAAGAAAAAAAAAATCCCAGCTCCCTTGTCATTAAAACCTGGAGGACAATACATCCGAACATCATCCAGACTGGAATAACGATGGGAGAAATTTAACCGATGTGGTTACCTGAAGGAATTTGCTCCAAAACAGGTTTCTGCCCTCAAAACAGTTTGCCCAGCAAAATGCCTGCAGGGAAGGGATGACTCCTGATGGTCATCTCCAAATGATCAGAGGGATTTGGGATCTAAAAGCTCTCTAGGATCTACCGCAAATCCATAAACCCTCTCCTTTGATATTTCCAGGAAATAAAACACCATTTGAGCTAAAATACCTCTGGAGCTGGAGCAAGACCGGGATGCTGTTTTGAAAATGATGGGGAAAATCATATTTAAGAGGCAGCCAAGCAGCTGGAAGGGAATCCCTGCTTATGGCCTTTATGGTCTTTAAGGTCTCTTCCAACCCAAACCAGTCTGCAGTCCCAGGATTCTATGGAACAACGGCACCACTCACCTGGTGTCATCTGCAAACTTGCCAAGGGGGCACCCAATCCCATTATGTCATTAATGAAGGCGTTAATTAGCACTGGTCTCAGTACAGACCCTTGAGGGACACCACTGGTTTCCACTGGATATCGAGTCATTGGCTGTAACTCTTCGGACATCCAGAAGGTAAATTCCGAACCCGGCATTCATCCTTCGGTGGCAATGCCTATGGAATTCAACCATCCCCTGCACTGCTTTGAGGAGCCCCTTTTCCATCCGGGACCCCCACAATCCCATCCATCCCACTCCAAAGCCACGACGGAGCCACTTTCACTTTCACTTCTCATGGATGGTAATTCCCAACCCCAAATCATCGCTGCTGGGTGTGGAGGGAGGCAGACACCCACTGGACATTCCCAACAGTGTCATCTCCATCAGGGTGACAGGGCTTCAGCTCGTGCCTGGTTCCAGGACGCTCGGGGAAGAAGTCCAATGGGATCCTGGGGTGCATTAGAAAGAGCAAATTGAGGGAGGTGATCCTGCCCCTCTCCTCAGCATGGATGAGGCACATCTGGAGTGCTCTGTCCAGTGGTGAAGGCATGCATCTCCTGGAGCAGATCCAGAGGAGGACAATGAGGATGATGAAGGGACTGGAGCATCTCTGCCAAGGAAAGGCTGAGGGAGCTGGGGCTGTTCAGCCTCAAGAGGAGACACAGCTGAGAGGGGACCCCATCCCTGTGTGTCCCTGTCTGCAGGGAGGGCTCAGAGCATGGATCAGGCTCTGCTCCGTGAGGCCCAGCAATAGCACCAGAGGAATGGGCAGGAACTGATGCCCAGCAAGTCCCACCTGGAAATGAGGAAAAACTTCTTNGTGAAGTGAGCAAGCCCTGAACAGAGACCAGAGAGGGTGTGGAGTCTCCCTCACCAGGAATATTCCAGAACCACTTGGACACAATCCTGTGCCTGTGCTCTGGGATGGCCCTGCTGGAGCAGGGAGGTTGGACCAGATGCCCCACACTGTGGTCCCTTCCAACCTGACCCATTCCGTATCCTGGGAATCACCCACTGCTCACAGAATGTGGGGATTTTCCGACAGAGAACAGATCAGCTCAAAGGGAGATTCCAGACAGGAAGCAAAGACCAAATCTGCTGGGTTTTGTGTTCGTCTCTACAGAAGTTCAGGTTGAAATCAGGAACTCTGCCTCATCACTACATTCCCACTTTAGAGCTGTGATTCCGTGGCTGCTTTTCTCCCAAACTTTCCAATTTTCATGTTTTGTGCCCCACCTCCTTCTACAAAGTTATTAAAGTGTAAGAAAGAGAAAATCATAGCCTGGGATTTATCTTGGCGCTGTTATCAACAATCCCAGGCCATTAAGCAGCTCCAGTTCGTCCTGATAAGCCCCATCTTTAACATAAGGATTGGAATTCCATTGGAGATGCTACAGTTAAATTAAAGGAGCAATAAGAACCCTCATTATCCCATTACAAACTACGAGATACACCCGGAAACCCACAAGATTTCCATAGAGATACACGGATAGGATTGGCCATGGAAGAATCCTGATTGGTTTTAAACCTCTTCTAAAGGCTACAAAGTGCTTCCAATGGGAAGATCCCATCGCCACGACTGAGATTTATCATTTAATATCAGCAGCATTCATTGCCCAGAGGACGTGGATAAGGACTCAACATTCCCAGCAAACCAGCGGGATGAACCTGGAGAGATTTCAGCTGGCTCAAATCCATCCTGGACATTACTGATGACCTTAAAAACAGCCCTGTTACCAATCCTACACACTTTTTATTTTAAATAAAAATTTCACTTACTCATCGGTCTGGTGACTGAAGATTTCTGCGAAACATTATGGGAAGAAAAAAATCCCAAATCAAGCTCGCAGAAAACATCTGTCAACCAGAGCCGAAATTAAGGATAAACAAAATGAAGTTGCTTTTGTAGTTGATTTTCATATGGTTGTGGTGGACTATAAACAAGCTATCAAAGGCAGAGCTCTCCATCAACTATTTCCTAATTATTATAGAATCAAGGAATCGTTTAGGTTGGAAAATCCCATTTCCCCAGCACTGCCAAGACCAGCACTAAGTCACGTCCCCAAATGCCACATCCACAGGGATGTTAAACCCCTCCAGGAATGAGTATTCCACAACTTCCTGGGTCAGCCTGTGCCAGGGCTGGGCAACCTTTTGGTCAAGAGCTCCTCAAGGAAAAGCCAAGTTGGTTGGGAGTCAACCTGGGATCAAAGGAGCAGAAAAAAAGACTCAGAAACACCAAGATCTGATGGCTGTGAGGAAAGGAAAATGCTGGTTGAACCAGAAAAACCAGCTGAGAACAGAAAGCATGAACAGTGTTGAACTTCACCTTTCCATGATAAAAGATTAACGAAAACAAGGATGCCAGGCTGCTGCTCTCTGTCACTGGATAATTAAGAGAAAACCCCACAGATATTTAATATTTACTGTTGTCACACAGATCATGTGTCTCTTTCTAAAAAAATGTGTTAAATTGAATGCATCAGACACACGAAATAATTTTCTGGTGGGAAATTGTTGAACTTCCACCAGAAAAGGAAAAAATAACCAACCAAACACACACAAAAACCCACACAAGAACGAGGTTTCATCTGAGAAAAAAATCCCCACATTTGAATTTTCTACAGCAAAATCAAGCAGCTGCCACTGCAAAAAAACACCAAGCTCCACCTGGGGGAGGGAAATGATTCTTCCCAGGGAAGTGGCACTTCCTCGGGCAGCACGTGCTGTCCCTGTCCTGTATTTTTTACATGGATAAAGCGGAAATCAGAGCGGTGAAACCTGTTGGTCCAATAAAAAGATGGATTTTAGGAGTAAGATGAGCTGGGATGAGCAGTCCCAGCACAGCTCAACCCTCCTGCCACGACAGGTCCCCTGGTCAAGCTTCACCATCACACAAGGCTGGTTATGCCAGTCAGGATTCCAGAGGGGATGGGAACAGATTCCCCTCTTAGCCATGATTTATTCCAGCACATCTCCCCGTGCCTTTCCAGGGAAGCCTCGTTGTTTAATCTCACTGTGTCTTACTGTTTAACAGTTCCCACGAGGGAACAATTTACCCACAGGCTCCGAGGCAGCCGATGGAAACAATCCGGAGAGAGGGATTTAATGCGGCTCCGGCGCTAATGGACACGGAGGGGGGAAGATTACTTAATACAAAACAATTTTCCAGATGCAGCAATGGAATCATCGAGTGGTTTGAGTTGGAAAGGACCTTAATGATCTTACTCCAACCCCCTGCCGTGGGTAGGGACACCTTCCACTATCCCAGGGTGCTCCAAGACCTGTCCAACCTGGCCTTGGACACTTCCAGGGATTGGGCAGCCACAGCTTCTCTGGGGAACCTGTGCCAGGGCCTCACCACCCTCACAGGGAGGAATTTCTTCCCAATATCCCATCTAAATCTACCCTCCTTCATCCTTTGTGCCTGTAAAGCAAATCCCAAGGCGGCTTTGGGATTATCTATGGATGCGATGCAAGTGCTTGTCATAATTCCCACAGAGATCCCAGCCCATGGTTTGCCATCAAATTTGTTTCAGGTTGGAAAGGTCCTTAAAGCCCATCCTGTTCCATCCCTCTGCCATGGGCAGGGACACCTTCCACTATCCCAGGCTGCTCCAAGCCCTGTCCAACCTGGCCTGGAACACTTCCAGGGATGGAGCATCCACAATGTCTCTATCCAATGTCTCCTCCTGCTCGTCCCTTGCTCTGGGGTCACCGAACCAGGGGCAGCTTCACTCACTGGTGCTGCCTCATCCCTCACACCCACCAGCCTCATCCCATCCTCTCCTAGAGAGTTCCTGCTCCAAGCCCCTGCACGAGGCCCCATTTGGGAAGAGGGATGTGGAACCAGAGAGGAGCTTTGACCATAGAGCAGCTCATCAAAACATGTCCGGAAAACCCTGGGGAGAACCTGCAAGAGGCCCCATTTCTCCCTCTCTCTTCCCACTTCTCTTTTGGGGCTTCCTCCAGCGCAGGTGGCCAGTCCAGAGGGCCCAGCATGACCAGGTCAGGGTGCCAGGGAAGGGCAGGGAGCTCCAGGAAAATTGGGACAGAGATCTCCAAGGTGGGAATTGCTCCGTGGCTTTAAGGGACACATGTGACATTGTGTTTAGGGATGATCCCTTTAGGAAGCACACACGGGGGAGAAACTTCCCAACCCCATGACCAAGGAACCTGTAGGAATGCTGGAAATCAAGGTCCTTGCTCTGCCACCAGCTCCCTTCTGGAAACAGAATCCCGGAATCATTTAGGTTGGAAAAGACCTCCGAGATCATCAGGTCCAACACTGACCAATTAATTAATATTGGGGGTAACATTCCCTTAATGAAGGATGTGGTCATGGTCTCGTACAGGAGCTGTCCCCTGTCCCCAAGGGTGGATTTAGACCCTCTGCAGTCCACATTCCTGAAAAAAGGACTTGGGAATGTAAAATTAAAGTTTTCTCTCTTAATTCTAAGTCCCCGATAAGCTGGAACGGATCAGTCCTGGCATCATTTGTACAAAGAGCAGTTGGAATTACAGCCCATGGAATGGGTCAAAGGTGGATCAACTTGTCCTAAGAATTCTGCAACACGTCCTAGGAAGTACTTGAGAGACAACACTGCCAACAACACGTCATAAATTATGGATAATAATGGACATTTTTGCTGGAGGTCTGCTAAAAATCACAGATTGTGTTTCTCTGGGAGAGCACAAAGAGGAAAACACGACTGGGAGAAGAGCCCAGTGTGCCAAATATCAGCATCAAACAACCTAAATTCCTAATTATGGATCATCCCTGTTGGAGTTTATCCACCCAGGATGCTCCACCGGAGTCGCACACCTTCGCATTCCGTGCTCCTTGTGCTTCAAACCAACATTCCTTGGACAGGGAAAGGCAGAACGAGGGAAGATTTACTCCCATCCTAAATAATTCACAAGAAAAGGGACTGCGCATCTTTAACAAGCCATCGTTTTATGAAGCAAGGTTAACATTTTTCCTTGATTCAGTGGAATATTATAAACTCTCCGGGGTCCATTTGAGGACTTTCTACTTGGAGCAAAGGCCCGGACTCAGCACTTTTTATATTATTTAGAGAATAAAATTAACCCTTAATGGCCCAAGCTGGAATTTCTCCTCCCCAGTTAAATATGGCCCGCTCAGCAATTTCTCCCCATATATAATTACAGGCTGCTATCCATCATCTGGAGGAGAATGCTTCCCCGACATTCCGAAAGTGACGCCGTAAGCACTTTTCCTAATAGAATAAATATTCTAAATATCTCTTTTATATTTTCATTTAAATTGGAATATTTTAAAAATAATTGTCGGGACCCTGCCTGCGTGGTTGGCGCTGTGCTTGAAGGGAGGTGGCAGGATGCCTGTGTTTTCCTTCTGAGGGAATGTTTATCCTGCATCAAGTCCCCCTCCACGCGCTGCCACAAAAAGTAATTAGGCCCAGACTAAATTTATTAGAGCTTCTCATCACTGCTGCTGATGTCCTGCTTTCCTTAAAACTCTCACTTTTGGCTTTTTTCCCCTTCTTTTTGCCTGGTTTTTGCTCTTTGGTGGTTTCTGCTCGGGAAAGGATGGGGAAAACACCAGCCAGGGTTTAGTGGGGCTCAGCAGTGCTGGGTTAAAAGCTGGGCTCAATGATCTTAGAGGTCTTTTCCAGCCTAAATGATCCTAGGGTTCCATCCGACGTTGTGTTTGGATTCTGGGACAGGCTGGTGGCCACGCTGGTGGGATCTGAGCACCTACGGCTTCTCTTGATGGGTTGTACCTCTGCCAGGATGCAGAAAAGGAGAAGAGCCCTCTGGGGCATCCACAACTTCTCTGGGAAGCCTGTGCCAGGGCCTCACAGCCAAGAATTCCTTCCCAATATTCCATGTAACCCTGCCCTCTGGCAGTGGGAAGCCAGTTTCCCTTGTCCTGGCACTCCACCCCTTGTCCCAAGTCCCTCTCCAGCTCTCCTGGAGCCCCTTTGAGCCCTGGAAGGGCTCTAAGCTCTCCTTGGAGCCTTCCCTTTTCCAGGCTGGACATTCCCAGCTCTCCCAGCCAGGCTCCAGAGCAGAGGGGCTGCAGCCCTTGGAGCATCTCTGTGGCCTCCTCTGGACTTGCTCCAGCAGTCCCACATCCTCCTTCTTCTGTTGTACCCCAGGGCTGGAGGCAGCTCTGCAGGTGAGGTCTCACCTGAGCAGGACAGAGGGGCAGAATTCCCCCTTTCCTGCTGGTCACAAATGTCCAAGGATGAGCAGAAATCCCACACCATAACCCATAACCCATCTGGAAAACGGCAAAGAGGAGTCAGGGCAGTCTCTTGGATTCCCAAGGAAACACCAGCATGGCCAACCCTCTCCCTTAGCCATGACACGGAAAAGTGAGATCCTGAGTCTTCCAAATCCCTTTGGAACAGCAAATGGCAGCTGGCTCCAAGCCCTGCTCCAGGAAAGCTGCTCCCACAAGCTCCACGTGACATCGGATACGAAAAGCTCGTGGATGAGGTTGCAACTCTCCCCAGGGTGCAAAGGAGTCCACGCAGGACTTCACAGCATGGATCCAAACCATCCCCAGGACCTGGAGGTGGCTCCATGAATCCCCCAGGCACAGCTGGATGCTCAGCTGGATGAGAACGCCGGGAATTGCTCCTAAAACTAAGCAACAGGGTTTAAGGCTCACGTTTTAACCTGTCACGGAGCCAGTGTGGAAAATAAGCATTAACGCCTGAGGATTTTCTAGGCAAAACAGGGAATCCTAAATATTTTCCTTCATTTCTCATCTATTTAAGTGAGGGGTTTTCAGGGCAGGTGCTTCCAGCTCGGACACTGATAACAGGGACACTCCATGAAAGCTCTTCCCAGGGAAACACCAGCACGCTGATGAGCTGAAGCCTTTGATTTCTTTCCCTTTTTTCCCAACCAAACCACTTTGCCGAAACCCTTTGGAAAAGCACGGGATTGCTGTTCATCACATCCAGGTGCTGAGCAGCTTCCAGCTCTTCCCTGTGGTGCCACAGCTTGTGCAGGAAGCTGCTCGTAGCTCCAGCTTCCATCCCTGAGATCTGGGATAAATCCCTCTTTACCTTTTCTCCCATGGGACAATATCCTTTGAGGAAATCCTGGCACACTTCTGCCTTCCTGGACACGTAGACGTGGCTGTAGGGGCAGTTGCTGTTGCTGCAGATCCCCTTCAAGTAGTAGGAACACACTGGCATCTGCAAGAGGAGGAGAAATCCGTCAGCATTCCCTAAAACCCGTGACTCGGAATCATTGCTACCCCCAGACCTGAAATAAAAGCGTGACAAGTGTAAAATAAATAGAAATCTTTTGCCAGCCGCCGATCCCAGAGGTATTTTTAGCTCTTCCATTGGTTTCCTGCAAGGCAGCTCCCTGGTATTACGTGTTCCTGGTGTTTGGATACGCAGGGAGCGAAGGCGCTTCCCTCAGCATCCTACAGGATGCTGGAGAGAGGGTGAAAAGCTGGAATCTGCCACCAGGAAGAAAATTCCCCCTGGACAGTGTAGGGAAGGGCTGGGGGAATGTCACAAACTCTGGGAACACCTTTCCCAGGGGATGATGCAGTGATGGAGATGGGAACAGCCACGCAGGGATCACACCCAGCCCGGCTGCAACATCCCACAGGGAATTCTGGCCGTCACAAAGGTCAAAACGGCATCCTGGGGGTGATTCCCATTTGGCTCTTCTGTGGAAATGGAGCTGGCTGGAAGGGGGGTGGATAAAGGCTCAAAAGGTGGTTCCTAGAAAGGGGGGAAAAAAGCACCTCCGCAAGGATTTTGGGGGGGGCTGCATCATTCTAAGGCATTATCCTGGAATTCCCCAGGGCTGTGATGCCTGTCTCTGTGCACTGGGGCAGGGATGCTCCAGGAGGGAGGGAAAAGAGGAGGAGAGCCCAGGCTTCTGCCACAAGCACTGGAGAAGGAGAGCAGCGGGATACACGGAGCAGATCCCTGATCCCGCGCTCCCGCATTCCCGAGCTTCCGCGGCGCGACAGCCGACGGGGAAGGAAAACTGACGGAGCAAGGATTCTCCTCATCGTCCTCAAAGCACAAACCTCACCTTCTGCCAGCTGTTATCATTAAAAACAAATTACCAGCCTGCTGCCATATTTCAGCATCCTTAACTCACCGGCTACCTCCGGCAGCTTCCAGCTTCCCGCCCCGACCAGGCAGCTGCCGCCGGGAACGTGCGCTTCCCGAATCTTTTTTAGCTCCTGCTCCTACATCCCGAATTTCCTCACTGCTCGGCGTGGTATTGATCCCTCCATTCACCAGCAAGCATCCTGGTCCCACCAGTTCGAGCATCCCCAACTAATATTTACGATCCTGCAATAATCACGGCGGGCTGGGGCTATCTGGAAAAATCCCTTATCCCTGAAGGGCACATTAAGGGTTGAACTAAATTGCCTCGCTGGAGGCCGAGAGGAAAGAAAACAAAGGGTGCTTTAAAAGAGGAGAGTTTATTTTTAATTGTCTTTTAACTGCAGACATTAACATAAAGGACAGGGCTCTGGGGCGATCTTTGGCGGTGCTGGTGGTGTGACCGTAAACGATTCCCTTAATGTAGTTTTTGATATAGAGCCCAAATTAGCTCTAATAAAAAGGGATAATAAAGGCAGCTCTCCGACAAAAATAAACTCCTCCTCGCTGTCAAGCCCGAGCCATTATCAAGAGGAAGCAGCGCTCTCATTTCAATTAACCTTGTTTGCACCCCAGCACGTCCACACAAATAACAATAACATTAATTCAAGGCACTGGGGCGCTGCGGCCGCCTTCGACAGCTTTGACTCTCTACAAGCTCTGGAGGCAGCAGCTAAATGAACCCGAAACTCCACGTGAGCCTCCAAATTGCTCACAACTGAGTTTTGAAGCTCTATTAGGGAGAAAAATGCTGATTCTTTCCGAGTTCCTCAAGGGGAAAAGCTGTTGGAACAGCAGCGGGGCGGCTGCTCGAGTCCCGGCCCCTCGCAACCTTCGCTTCGTTCAGATTTCCTGGTTTCTCCCCATTGCTGGGATGCGTCAGTGGCTCTGATCCACTGTGGAAAAATTCCCTGTGTGTCACTTCAGTGGATGCTTCTCACCAAAGCGCTCTGCCTGAGTCTCCTGTGGAGCAAAATTCCTCAAGTGGTGAGGCCCTGGCACAGGTTTCCCAGAGAAGCTGTGGCTGCCCCATCCTTGGAAGTGTCCAAGGCCAGGTTGGACAAGGTTTGGAGCAACCTGGGATAGTGGAAGGTGTCCCTGCACATGGCAGAACAAGAAGTTTCCCTCTTCCCCAGGCTCTTTTTTCCATCACCAGAGGGTGATGCAAACCACTGGAATTTGGATCTGCAAAGCTCCGGGACCATCTGGAGCCATCCTCCGTCCTGGAGACCATTCCCTGCTTGGAGCAAGGGGTTTGCTGCTCTAGGATGTGGAAAAGCTCCCTGCTGCTGCAACAGCTGAATCCATGTGGTTTCCCATAGAAAATAGGGATTTTTCCCATAGAAAATAGTGGCTATTTCCATTTTTCAGTGGGGAAACTGAGGCGTGGTAGTCCACCAAGGCTGAGAAATGGTTTTGTCCTGAAACCAAGAGCCAAACCCTGCGAGTCCTTGATCCTTCACCTCCTGGATTGGATACCCCATCCCAGTAAAATCCCACCGAGGTGAAATAAACAACAACCCAAAGCTCCTCCAATGAGGAGGTTTTGGGGTGTCCCTCTCCAATAACCACAAAGTGAAACTGAGGGGACCAACAAAATCAGGAATTCCCAAACCACCACATCATCCCACACGGAAAAAAATCGTGAATCGCATTAAAACCTCAACTCAAACAGCCAAAACCCAACCATGCACAACCCCTTATCTGAGGAAAAGGTGGGATTTGCTCCAAAAACTCCGCAAGCAGAAGGAAAACTGCTTCCTTCCTCTGCTGAGAGCCTTGACCTGCTTTTCCCAGCCCTGATAAATGAGGGAAAAGCCACCTTTGCCAAGAATCACCTGGGTTAATGGGGAGCTCCGGGACTTGGAAAGCAAAGTTGCCTCTCGCTTTGGGAAGCAGCATTCCCGTGGCAATAAATCACCCTGGAACAAGTTTGAACTCCATGGAAGAGGTTGTTTCTCTTCCAGCCCTAGCTGATGACAAGGTGGCAAACAGGGAGACCTTTGAACCACCCTCAGGGTGGTTAATCCTGTGGAAAATAATCCCCCTTCCCAACGGAGCATGGCAGGAAAAATGTGCTCCCAAAGCTTTTCAGACCTGGCACTGCCTGCTTTGATTTTGGTGTGTTAATTAACGATTCATCTTGAGTTCAGGTGATGCTTCGTTAGCTCAAGATACAGGTGAGATGGGCTGAGGTCACTGCATCCCATGGGATCCCATCCCAGGGATTCTGTCCCCAAAATGCTATTGGCAAGCAGCTCATTGACGTGGTCACTCCTTTTTAATTCAGTTTTATTACCACGATATCACTGTTATTCTTCTCTAACTGGTGAGGTGCAGTTAAAGGTTGAGTTTTCCATCATTCTCAATTTATCCATCCAAAATGAAGCCAAATTTTGAGGTCCTCCTTGAGGGACCAGGACACAACAGTGTTCCTGGAGGGGAAACTGAGGCCACATCTCCACCAGGAATTTAAACATGCCAAGGAATACTCCTGGGTAGAGAGACCATAAATTCATCCACATCCAACCATCCCATCCTTTGGTGGATAAACCACCAACTGCAACAGCTCCTTGGGCATGTCGAATTCCCAAGTTTCATCCAGGATTTGGCCCTGGGACCAAAAAAGGCTTTACCACCTTCTGAAATCCCATTTAAATTTGGAGTTTATGGTTCTGTGGATGAATTTCAATTCTTCGGCTCAGAGGTACAGGCAGAGGGTTGCACATCGTTTACTTGGATGACAAGAAGTTGTTGGCCTCACTAATTACAATAATTTTGGATAAACCAACAGCCAATCCCACCGCAAAGCTTCCTTCATTCTTGGCTCCTTTATTTCTGAAGTCTGACTCTGTTACAGGATGAAAAAAAAAAACCCCAAACCGTCCTTTTTTCCATCTATCAATCCTCATCCCCATTCCTGCTCCGACACGCCACAAGCCAGGGAATGCAGCTGTCCCTGTCCCTGTTTTACGTACTCGTGATTAAGTGACTCTGAAGAGAAATCCATGTAAAAAACATCTGGTGCTCCGTGTCTCATTCGGAGCGACTTCCCCGATAACTTATGAGCTCCCCACAGACAAGGAACGTGCCTCAGGCACCTCGGCTTCCGTGCTGGAGTCTCCAAAGCTACATCCAAGTGGAGATCCCAGCCACTGAACACGGGCTGAGGTGCTAAATCATCACCAATAAACCCAAGATTAAAATCCCGGATTATTTTTCCACCTCTTGTAATAAAACCACGGAGCTCCAAATCCATCAGGAAGGTGGAAAACAATGAACTCCAAAGTTGTTCCGCCACGGTTTCAACCTGATTTTTCCGCTTGGATTTTTAGAAATTAAGTTTTATTAATTTATATCTCCAAGTTCTGTTTGTTAAAACACCCTCCGACCCCAGCACAGAGGGATTTCCAGGGAAATGTGATTATGGAAGTAGGGAAGGATTAGATGCAACTGAATGGACTCGATGATCTTGGAGGTCTTTTTTAGACCTCTAAGACCTCACAGGTCTTTTCTAGACCTCATCCACAGGGTGGTGAGGCCCTGGCACAGAGAAGCTGTGGATGATCCAGCCCTGGAAATATTCAGGGTCAGGCTGGAGGGGGCTTGGAGCAATCTGGGATAGTGGAAGGTGTCCCTGCCCATGGCAGAAGGGTTGGAATGAGATGATCCTGAAGGTCCCATCCATCCCAAACCATTCCACGGTTCTGTCACGATTCAGGAGCCTGAACAGCTCAGCAAGGAAACTCCAAACTCAGTTGGAAGCACTCAGTGAGGAAGAACCTTCCTACAAACCACCCCCTCGCACACAGAACCACATTCCCATTGGGAATGTCACACAGACCTTGTCCTTGGACACCTTGTGGGAAAATGGACAGGTCCCATCCGTCTTCTTGCAGGTGCCACGGAGGAACCTGGAGGTAAAACAGAGGGAGAGGGTTGAACGTGAGCTGGGTCACAAAAAGAGTGGTTTTATACAAAACCACACAATTGTTGCCAGGCTTGTCCATAAAACCCATTTCACACCATAAATTAGTACAGATCCCTCTTGTTGGAAGAGCAGTTGATGACTCCCGATGGATTTTATTCTTTCGTCATATTTGGCTGCTCATTAGCAGGTAGAGCAAGGCTTGGATCCCAAAATTCAGACACGGTGCTCCCAGAAGGAGAAAGATCCTTCCTAAAGCCCTGATTAATTCAAGTTGCCCAGAAAGGTTGTGGATTCCCCATCCCTGGAAGTGTTCAAGGCGAGGTTGGATGGGGCTTGGAGCAACCTGGGATCGTGGAAGGCGTCCCTGCCCATGGCAAGGAGGCTGGATTGGATGGTCTTGAAGGTCCCTTCCAATCCAAACCATTCCAGGATTCTATGATCCCATTCTATGAGATACTGGATGAAGCTCCGGGTGTGAGTGGCCAATGACCAGGAGGGGCAAAGACAGGCTCAGAAGAGGAACCAAGATCCCAAAGCACATGAGAATGTTTGGAGTCAGAGTTTTCCTAGGAGTGACCGGAGTGAGAGCAGATAAACAAAATTAAAAAATGATAAAGGGACGCTAAATAATGGGATTGGAGATAAAAGAACCAGGATAAGGAGACACAAAACTGGGAGAAATCAGTGTTGTCCTCCAATGATCCATGGAAATGAGACAGGATGGAGACCCAAAAGACTTCAAGGAGCACAATTCCTAAAGTAGGCAAGGAGTTATGGGATTTGTTATGGGAGAATGAGTGAGAAGGAGTAAAATCAGTTAAAAAACCAATAAATCACCTTCCCCTCCTCTATCGTCTCCCATCGAGCTTTGAGCAACTTCCAAGTGATCCCAGCACAGCAGCATTTTTATGGAGAAATTACTCCAGGAGTTCATCAGTGGAGTTGGCTTTTCTGCACTTTTTAAATGACTCATAATAGAGTTTAATCAACTCTTGGGCATGTCTAATGAGCTGCCAACATGGATCAGTTCGCCTGGAATAAATCACCGAGTCTCGGAGCTCCACGACGTCACAGGCTGAGGGATTCAAACCTGTTACAGGGATCTGAGGAATGCTCCTGAAGGAATAACCCAAAGTGTGGTTGGGGCAGGGGCTCAAGTCACCCATCCCAGAAAATAAGGATCCAAAGGGACCTTAGAACCCCTTCCAGTGCCTAAAGGGGCTCCAGGAGAGCTGGAGAGTGACTTGGGACAAGGGATGGAGTGACAGGACACAGGGAACGGCCTCCCACTGCCAGAGGGCAGGGATAGATGGGATATTGGGAAGGAATTTTTCCCTGTGAGGGTGGTGAGGTGCTGGAATGGAATTCCAAGAGAAGTTGCAGCTGCCCCAGGATCCCTGAAAGTGTTCCAGGCCAGGCTGGATGGGGCTTGGAGCAACCTGGGATAGTGGAAGGTGTCCCTGCCCATGGCAGAGTGTTGGAATTCAATGATCTTTGATGTCCCGTCCAACCAAAACAATTCCATGATTCTCTGGCTTCTTCTTGTCCTCGTCCTTCCAACCCAACAGCGCAGAACCTACACCCGACCAAGAACTCCCATCCTTGTTATCCTAGATCTCTGCCATCAGTTTGTTTCCCTTTGGAATATTCCCAAAGGAAGCACCAAAGCCACCCAATGTCCCAGTTTTACCGGGATGCCGTGTCCATCCCTACCTGGTGCAGACGGCCACTTTCTCTGGATCGTGGATGTAGGGGCAGTTCTCACCTCGATTGCACTTCCCAAAGCGGTTGTAGTACATACAATATTCCTTCTTTTTTTTCTTCTGCTTGGCTTGACGGATGATGGCCAAGCTCCTCTGCACGGCACGGCTGAAGGAGACAGAGGGACAAGGTCAGGGAAAACCTCCAGCTCCAACACCACGACGACGAGGAGAAGACACCTCAACAACACCTGAAACCACGGAGGAGCCCAGCTTTGGAGAGTGAAATATTCAGGAGGTTCATGCTCATAAACCCTGAATTATTTTCAATTTTTGGCCACTTTTACCCCAAATCATTAAAAATCTGCAAGATAACACCAAAGTCACCAGTGAGATCCCTTCCCACCCCCATAACTCTGATTCTCTCCTTGGATTTTATGAGCGTGAAAAGAGTTTCCCACACTTTTGGGGAACATGGTGAGGGAGGAAACATCCTCTCCTTGCCAGGATGCCAAGGCTGAATAACTTGGAGGGCTCTTCAGCACGTGTCCCACCAGCTGGGCCTGATGCTATTCATGGCCTTCAAGTGGGCACCTGCTCATGAACCTCCAAGAACAAGGACCTACGTGATGGCCATGGGAACAAAAAGTACCACCAAAGAGCAGAAAAACTCCTTTTTAATTGCCTGGTCCCACTAGAAGCTGCTTAAGGAGCTCAAAAGTTGCTTAGCAGACGTTTTCCATGAGCTTCCAGCTGGAGAGGGAATTATCCAGCAGCTCTAGGGATGTGTGGGACCAGGTGGAAGAGGGGAAGTGTTGAGATCTGGGTAACACAAACCATGGGGAGCACATCAGATCTCTCTGAGCAGATAATCTGGTGATAGGGCACAGTCAGCTCTGGTTTGTTGAGGACACAGCGCATTATCCATCAAAAATACAGGTTCAAGGAACTCCTTTTCAGAGGAAATGCACGTTTTTACCTCTGTAATTGTTGGTTGTCTGCAGCTCCTGGGTTAAAAGGAGGTGCGAGGCTGAGTGCAAGGTCCTGGATGTGCGTTGGGTAATCCCGAGCACAAATCCAGGCTGGGGGGAGAATGGATGGGGAGCAGCCCTGAGGAGAAGGACTCGGGGGTGTTGGTGGATGAGAAGCTCCACGTGATCCGGACATAGGAGCCCAAAATATCCTGGGCTCATCCCACAGCGTGGGCAGCAGGAGAGGGGGAATTCTGCCCCTTTGCCCTGCTCAGGTGAGATCCCACCTGCAGAGCTGCCTCCACCTCTGGGCTCCAACAGAAGAAGGATGTGGAGATGTTGGAGCAAGTCCGGAGGAGGCCATGGAGATGTTCCAAGGACTGGAGCCCCTCTGCTCTGGAGCCAGGCTGGGAGAGCTGGGAATGTCCAGCCTGGAGAAGGGAAGGATCCAGGGAGACCTCAGAGCCCCTTCCAGTGCCTAAAGGGGCTCCAGGAGAGCTGGAGAGGGACTTTGGACAAGGGATGGAGGGACAGGACACAGGGAATGGTTTCCCACTGCCAGAGGGCAGGGATAGCTCGGATATTGGGAAGAAATTCTTCCCTGGGAAGGCTCGGGCTGAGCTTACAACCACCTTGAAGTAGAAGCTGAGGAAAAGCAGCAGCCAGAGCTTCAGCAAATCATCCTCCAGTTCAACAGCTGCTCCTCAAGCTCCTGACTCCCTCCTGAGCATAATTCCGGAGATGGAGCACGTCATTCCTGCTTCCCATGAGTACAGACCTGGCAATGTATCGGCACGATGAGGATCTGTTCAGGCCGGGTGGAGAGACCCCAGGGCTGGGTGTGGAGTGTAATCTCAATGCTGGAAAGAAGAGAAAAACATGGATCATTGCTTGGAATCAAGGAATTTTGCAGGAATTCACACAGCCCTCAGTACCTTAGGTCCACAGAAATGATCAGAGGGATGGAGACCCTGGAAAAGCTGGGAGATCTGGGGTTGTTCAGCCTGGAGATGAGGAGGCTCCAGGGAGAACTTGGAACCCCCTTCCAGTGCCTAACGGGGCTCCAGGAGAGCTGGAGAGGGACTTTGAACAAGGGATGGAGGGACAGGACACAGGGAATGGCTTCCCACTGCCAGAGAGCAGGGATGGATGGGATATTGGGAAGGAATTCTTCCCTGGGAGGGTGGTGAGGCCATAGGACAGGTTTTCCAGAGAAACCATGGATGCCCCATCCCTGGAAGTGTCCAAGGCCAGGCTGGACGGGGCTTGGAGCAACCTGGAATAGTGGAAGGTATCCCTGCCCCTGGCAGAGGGTTGGAACTGGATGATCTTTTAAGCTCCCTCCCAACCCAAACTATTCCATGATTCCATGATCTTATTTAACCCAAAGCACGGAGCTCCCAGAGAACCAAAGGACAAAGATGTTCTTTAGGGGCCCTGGCAGAAGTGCTCCTTGCCAGCCCCAAAACCCAGCAGGAATTTTTCCCCTCAGCACCCAAACGTGCCGGAACACTTCTCCAAGCAAACCCCACACTTCCACTATCAATCCAACAAATTTCCACGCTTGGCTTGGCCGCTCCCCGCAGCTGGACTGGGAAGCCCAGCACCCGCTCCCATCCATGCACGCACGGAGTTAAATCATCCTTGACTGGCGCAGGGAAGAATGAACAGGAAGGAAAGGCTGGATTTCAGCTTTCCAGGTGGGATGAGAGCGGCTCAGTCACTCACCTGCCAGCCCGGGCGTGTTGGGAAGTGAGCGAGTGGAATTTGATAGCGCGGCACCGCGAGCTGTCACTCGGCTGCCGGCGTCGGCAAAGCCCCATCTGTTCCCTCCACACATCAAATTCCATCAACGGGGCATTTGAACCACCACTGAGAGGGGGTTTTTTCCCTGTTTTTTTAAAATTCCTTCTTGTCCCAGGCTGAAGGAGCATCTTTTTTAGTGCTACAATAAACATTGGTCAACTTTGCGACGCTCCGAAGACGCCGCTGAAGCGTCTCCAGTTAAGAGCAAGGTTGAGTTCCCAACTGATGCAGGGAGAAAACCCCAAATTAAAATCCGTTAGGACAGGGCTGGAGCATCCTCAGCCCTCTGGAATTCTGTTTTCAGCAGGATGGGCTATACAAGGAATCAGCTCCCAAGGACAACGGCCAATCCCCCTAAATATTTAATATTTGGGGATAAAAGTGGACACACAGGGATGAACACGTTTCCATTTAAAGCAGCCTGGAATCCACATCTTGGAATCACAGAACCACGGAATGGTTAGGCCTGGAAGGGACCTTAAAGGTCATCCTGGCCAGAAACGAGGAATCACTAAAGAGATAAAGAGGGAACAAATAAAGGGGTCAACAGCCTCGTGCCAGTGGGTTGGAATTTTTATGTAGCAAAAATACATCCATGGAATGATTTTTGGGGGAGTTTTTTCCCAGTTTTTGTCTTCCAGCAAAAAGTCATGCTATAACATGATGTGCATCTCTCATTCCAGGAATTAACTCACATCCCAAAAGCAGTTTAACTATGCGAGAGCTGGTCCTATCCATGACAAAATCCATGTGAGAGCCATCCAGGTCTGGCAAAGCACCTGGAAGCTGGCAAAGAAACCCTTCATCCACGCTTTTCCACTCCCTAATTATTCACCCCACGTGCAAATCCTCCCCAAAATGTTAGAAAACCACCTAAATATTTCCCAGGAGGAGCCAACCCAAGGAAGCTCTGTAATTACACATTTCACCATCCATTGGGATTTATGGAGAAAGCTCAGGCTCCTGCATGAGGGTATTTTTGGAAGCTTGTGCATCGTGGAAAAGATGTTTAAATACAAATAAAAGCTTTGTGAGCATCAAAGTAACAAGAAGGGGGTGCAGGAGAGGGGGTTGGATGTTCCCGACTTTTCAGGAGGTCCAAGGAGCCTAAATTTGGATTTTTAGGCTGGTTGTCAACTCGGAATTCCCAACTGGTCGCTACAAGAGATTTGCACTAATAAATACATTAATAAATACATTAATAAAGCATATTCCTAGCATTGGAGGGTGTATTATTGAAATCAGGGCGAAATTGGGACATCAAAAGACAATGGAAAAGGGGATAAGGGTTAAATTCAAACATCAGAAGCCGAGATTTGCTGCAGTCTGGCCTAAATTAAACAAAAAGCTGAAACGATGCCCCCAGGGCTCGACTTTGGGAGTCTCGTTTGGTCCAGACAAAACACTGGGCACATCCCAGTCCCAGATCTGTCCCGTTTTTCTCCTCAATTGCTTCCCAGTCGGGGAGAACATCAGGACACAGCGGTGCTGTGGGATCAGGAGAGCAACTCCCACATCCTTGCTATTCCCTCACTATGGGAATTTAAAGAAGTGCCACAGCAGGTTCCTCCCCTGTGCACGCTCCAAGGCAGCAGGAACGGAACGGAGAGTAGAAAAAAAAAGCAGGAAAATAAGAAAAGCTGCCGGGGAGAGCATCAAGAACTGCACATTAAGGGCTTTTGAAGGGATTACACCCGGCACAGCGGCCGGGATATTTTCCACCCTGCGGAAGGGACAGGTGGATTTCTCTCCCCCTTTCCCGATGAATCAGTTGCTTGGAAGAGCATCATCCGTAAGGAAACCCACAGCCCGTGCAAACGGGGTTGTTTCTCCTAATGCATCATCCCAACCCGACGCTGGCAGCTCCGGTGGCTCGCGGTGAGAAGTGATTGTTGTTCCCAATCCAGCCGGGAGACTCCACGCGTCTCTCCGGAGGGAGCAGGAGCTGTCATGTTCATTAAATGCATGATTACAGCTATGATTAATAGCAGGGGCTACAGCCTAACTCCTTCTTTTTTTTCCCTGCTCCTCAGAAGGAATCCGAGCGGTCCCGCGGTGTTTTCCGCAGCGTTCGGCTCAGCGTTTGAAATTCCAGCTTTTGATGGAAAAGGAGAAAAAAAGGATAATTTATCCTTGTCAAACAAAAAAAAATGCTTAAAACGAGCGGGGTCGGATGCTGCACCTCTCCACCGACATCCATAAATTAATTAAGACCTTTACATATCCTTAATCCCCAAAGTCAGCTCAAGGGGGTCCAGGTCCATCACCTGCATCCTGGGTTTTTTTTTTCCATAAACCAAAAACACAGCTCCAGGCTCAAGGTCCTTCTCCTCCAGGGAAAGGTTGGCAGAGATTTCCCTTGACAGCCCAGGAACTGCACTCAGGAGCAACACTCGGTGCTCTCCAGCATTCCCATATGGATATCAGGATGCTTCAGTCCAACACCCCTGCTCAGCTCCCCATCACCCAAGGGCTTGGGATGCAACAAACACGTCCCAAAAACAACATTCCAAATATTCCTTTGCGTTAAAAATCGGCTGCAAATATCACAGTTAATTATCACCTGCGTAATTATTTAGGAAGGACTTTACTGCTCTTAGGGTACAGATCAAGGATCAGGACCACATGGAGTGGAAAGGTCTGTTTGAGCATCTTATCCAATAATTTACTTTTTAAAAATGGTCGAAAAGCTGTGGAAAACTGATTTAGCAAAAAAAAAAAAGGGAGAAATCCAGAGCTGGGGTGAGCTGGAGCCAAGGGATGGAAAAGAGGGTGAGGACATCGTTAGAATGATGGGTGCTGAGCCTGGTGCTGCCCATCTCATTCCACTGTCCCAAATCAAGGGTAATTTATGGAAATCTTACACAGGGAGGGAAACAGCCAAAAAAGGAGAAATGTGGAAATTTGGCTGCGTCAGGGACAAGGGATGGGCAAGATGGTGAGAACATCATTAAAATGATGAGTGTTGAGTGTCGAGTGTCAAGCCTATTGCTTCCCATCCACTTCCACTGTCCCAAATCAAGGGTAATTAATGGAAATCTCACACACAGAGGAAAACAACCGGGGTAGAAAACTGAAATAGGCAAAAAAAGGGAGAAATGCAGAGTTGGAATGGGGTGGGGCCAAGGGATGGGCAAGAGAGCGAGAAAATAGTTAGAATGATGAGTGTTGAGCCCGTTGCTTCTCATCTACTTCCACCATCCAAAATTAAGGATAATTTATGGAAATCCTACACACAGCGGGAAACAACCAGGGGTTTGTCCCAGAAATGGCAGGCAGGTGATCAGCTCCACTGGCCAGTGCTCCAACTTGGGGGTGACCACAACAGGGTCATCCCATCTTCCTGTTATTTTTTGCTCATCAATCCTGTGATTTTGGGATTGTTCAGTTCCTTATCCCTCCTGAGCTCAGTCTTTTAGCTCATTGAGTTCAATTCCTTGGGTTTGGGATTCCTCAATCCCTGACCCCTTCTGAGCTCAATTCCATGGCCCCTTCCATCTCAGTGCCTTGTCTTTAGGATTACTCAATTCCTTACCCCTTTTGAGCTCAATTCCATGGCCCCTTCAATTTCAATCCCTTGTCTTTAGGATTACTCAATTCCTTTCCCCTTTTGAGCTCAATTCCTTGGCCCCTTCAATTTCAATCCCTTGACTTTGGGATTCCTCAATCCCTTGGCCACTCTCAACTCCATGGTTTTGGGATTGCTCAATACCTTGGCCCCTTCACTCTCAACTCCATGGTTTTGGGATTGCTCAATCCTTTTATCCCTCGGGTGTCAGTATCACCCCACACCTCTCCTCAGCCTGTTCCCACATGACCTGGAAAAGGCTTCCTTAAACCACGCTGGCTCCTTTAATAGTTGCCATGATCATCCCGCCTCGCCCACCGCGGCCTCCTTCGGAAAGAGCCGAGCGATTCATTTTCCCAGTCTCTCCTTGGCTTTATTGCTGAACCGAAAGTTTTGAGGCTGCACTCGGGGAAATTTATTTCTTTAATTATTATTCATTTAAGTGGGTTCCGCAAATTCCGAGGATCAGCACTCGCAGCTGCTGGGGGTCATTTATTTCCCTCACCGGACAGCACAAGTCCTCATTCCGGAGAAGACAATGGAAAAAGAAGGGATGAGCTGATGCTAAACAAGCAGAGATTTTCCCGTTTTCCTGCCTGATTGTCCCCACATCCCGTCCCTGAGTGAGGTGGTCACAAATGTTTTATTAACGAAGCAACTTCAATTAATGAAGCAGCTTCAATTAATGAAGCAGCTCTGGGTTGGATATTGTACGAGAAGATGTGGGCCAGGAGCCTGGAGCAGGGTCTGATCCCTGAAATTCCAGAGTTGAGGAACTGAGCTCATAAAGCAAAAGGGATTAAGCAATCCCGAAGAGAAGGCATTGAGATTGAAGTGGGATAAAAGGATTGGACAATCCCAAAACCATGGAATTGAGAGTGAAGAGGGCAAAGGGATTGAGCAATCCCACAACCAAGGGACAGAGCTCAAAACGGGCCAAGGGATTGATCTCAAAGGAGGTCAGGAATTAAATAATACCAAACACAAGGCATTGGGATTGAAGGGGCCATGGAATTGAGCTCAGAAGGGATATGGGATTGAGCAATCCCAAAATCAAGGGATTGAGACTGAAGGAGCCAAGGGATCCCAGAACCCCCAAGACGAGGGATTGAGTTTAAAAGGGGCCAAGGGATTGAGTTTAAAGGGCCTGAGGGATTGAATAATCCCAAAATCAAGGGATTGAGATTGAAGGGGCCAAGGGATCCCACAATCCCAAAGACAAGGCACTGAGACTGAGGGGGCCACAGAGCCAATCTGAAAAAGGGTAAGAGACTGAGGAATCCCAAAAACAAGGGATTAAATTTCAAAAGGATAAGGAATTGACTCATCAATCCCCAAAATACATGGGACTGCAGTCAAAAGGGGTAAGAGATGCAGCAACCCCCAAAACCAGGGGTTGAGCTAAAAAGGGGTAGGGGAAGGAGGAATCCCAAAAACAAGGGACTGAACCCCAAAAAAATCGTGGGATTGAGCTAAAAGAGACTGAACAATTCCAAAAACAAGGGATCGAGATTGAAGGGATCAAGAGATCCCTCAATCCCAAAGAAAAGGCATTGAGATTGAAGAGGCCAAGGAATTGAGCTCAAAAGGGGTTTGGGATTGAGCAATCCCAAAGCCAAGGGAATGACTTCCAAAGGGGCCAAGGGATTAAGTTCAAAAGGGACCAAGGGATCCCACAACCCCAAAGATAAGACACTGAGACTGAAGGGGCCATGGAATTGAGCTCAAAAGGGGCAAGGGATTGAGCAATCCCAAAGCCAAGGGAATGACTTCCAAAGGGGCCAAGGGATTGAGTTCAAGATGGGTAAGGGACAGAGCAATCCCAAAACCGACAGATTGAGTTGAAGTGTCCGAGGGATTAAACACTCCCAAAAACAAGGGATTGAGCCTCAAGAAGACAAGGGATTGAGCTGAAAAGAGGCAAGAGACTGAGCAATCCCAAACATAAGGAATTCATCCGAAAGGGAGTGAGCACAAGGGGATCCTGGCACCAGCAACACCAAAACCAGCGGAAACCTGAGGAAAGCAACATTCTGAATTTCCCTGCTTTCACACCTCGGTGCATTGGGATGGTCTCTCCTCTACCAAATACTTCCTTATCCCTCCAGGATGATCCCAAACACATTCAAGGTCTGTTGAAGACAGAAGACAGGAAAGTGAGTCATAGTGGACAAACAAGAAGCTTGGAATGTTTCCATGGATCAGGGGAAAAGGTAAAGCCCGGCACACCAGAGCGAATCCTCCCTAATTCCTCTTTAAACACCGACATTAAAAGCAGAGGCAGAAGAGGGGTGGTGGAAACATTCCAGTCCTAAATCCCTCCTTTCCTTCTGCAAAAAGGAGCGGCTCAGAGGAGGGAGCATCATTCCCGCAGGAGCCAACGGCAGCGCTGAGCATTTCATCATCCCTGAAAAAGTGGGAAGTGCGTTTCTGTGGCATTCAGCACTTCTAAAATTAGTTGGTAAACAGGGAGGCCAGAGAGCACTTTCTTCCAGCACCATGGAGATCTCCAAGCGTGGAGTTATCCCACTGCAGCCCAAATCGTGTTCAGGAGCATCCCTCACCCATCCCCAGCCAGAGGAGCAAGTCCAGATGAGGTAACAGAAGTGTTCCGAGGGCCGGAGCCCCTCTGCTCTGGAGCCAGGCTGGGAGAGCTGGGAATGTCCAGCCTGGAGAAGGGAAGGCTCCAGGGAGACCTCAGAGCNGAAGTGTCCAAGGCCAGATTGGACTGGGCTTGGAGCAACCTGAAATAGTGGAAAGGTGTCCTTGCCCATGGCAGGGGGCTGGAATGAGATGGTCTCGTTCCAACCCAAACCATTCCATGATTCAGTGACCTTCAGTTTCCCCAGCTGAGCACTGTCTGAGCAGAGTGGGGAAACTGAGGCAGAAGGGGATGTTACACAGCAGGATGGAGACAGGGAGTGAATCTGGATCCAGGGAAAGCCCCTCCCAGTTCTGGAAGGCTGAATTCAACCACATTTTAATGAATAATTTGTTCCTTTGGGGTTTAGAGCCACCATCACAATGTGTGGGAGATGCCTCAGCTCGGGAGGACTTAAAACTCCTCTTAAACCTCCACCTTTGTGAGTCCAGCAATCCTGGGTATCTCCAAGGCTCTGGAATCTACAGTCATAAGAGAAAATTTGAAAACCCCAATAAATTTGAAAACCCCAATAAAATCACATTGCTCGATGGGCCGGCTGCCACCTCTGGAGTCCCTAAAGCCACCAGCCTTTCTCCAACCAAGAGCTAAAACCCCAGCAGGGCATCATGCAGGTGAGGATTTGCCCATGGAAAAACAGCCTGGACATTTGGAAAACCCTGCTGGAGCCAGTCCCAGCTCACGGAGTGCAATTCCTCTCTCGGCAGCGGCGGCGGCTCGTGCCGAGATTGGGGTCAGGGCTGGTTTCCGGACAATGTCAAACTTTAATTTGCTTTCTGCTGCTTTCAATCTTGTATTTCCCCTTTCGTATTTCTTTGTGAAACTCTACATTGCCCAGGACCTTTTGCTTCCCTCCCTGATTTCATGGAAATTCCTCAAGAGTCTGGAAAATGCCCTAGCAGCTGGAGAAAGAAATGAAGGAAAGGTTCCTTGTGAGTGGAGAAACCCAATTATTCCACTCGTTTAATTAACTGCCACGTAGCAAATGCTTTCCACACCATCCCGCTGCCGATTTTCCAAGATTTACGTGAAGTAAAAAAAATACATGGGTGCCAAAATACCAGTTATCCCAAAGAGAATGAGCTTTTCCATGAGTGATTCCGCATCTTTGTCTTGCACGGGGATGAGCAGCGAGTGTTTGAGCTCTGGGTTTTCTTCTCCATCCTTGCCCGAGCAATGAATTACGCCACATCCAAGCTCCCAATCCAGCTGAGAAGGCAAAAAGTCTTTTTATTTCCCCATTTTATTTGCGGTTTTCTGGAGACGAGTGCGGAAGGTGCAGAAATCCTTCGGGAGCAGAGCCACACGTGGGATGAGAGCAAAGTTCTCAGCAGCTGCACAGGCCAATGGTGCATGATTGGTGATGCTGTGATTGCTTCAGGAAGGATTTTTATGGTCAAAACACCTCCAAAAATTTTTCCTGGGATTGCAGTGATACTTCCCTTGTCCCCAAGCCATGCGCCCTCCTCGTCTCTCCACCACTAACAAAGCAATTGCAGAAGAGCCATAGAAACTCCTGCTCTTCCTGGCAGCCTCAGAATTGATCCCAGTACAGCACAGGGATGCAGGAAGTGCATCCCCAGGACCAAATCTCAACTCACCACCAGCATCCATCAATAAATCACTTGGGAATGCTACGATGGTGTGGATGGATCAGCCCCAGCGCTCGGCATCGGATTTTGTACTGTAGAGATAAAACCCCAACCCTATAAATCCAAGGAAGGAGCAGAATTATAACCCACTGGAAGTAAACTTCAAGCTATTAAACTGTCAGGAGCATTTCCCGTCTCTCCGCTATTCCAAACACACGGCGCCTGGCACTGGAAGGGAAAGGAAAAGCCGTTTTTTTCCATCTTTTAAATAAACTTTGTCAAGTGTTGAAAACACACAGCGTTGAGCAAACGTTCGCAGCCGATGAGAACACACAAATCTTCCGCCCTGCCAGGTCCAGTTATCCTAAGGCAAGAGGAATCTGTGGAATCCATCCTTGGGAAGGAGGATGAATTATGGGGAGAGATGAAAGATGACATGGAAATACTGATCCACAGCAGCTCCTCGGGTTTTGTGGTTACAGAGCCAACGTGCTGTGTGGCAGGGGGAAAGAGGCAACAGCAAAATAAGGAATATCTTCAAAACAATAATTAGATCTCTCCCACCGGTATAGGGAATAACCCTGGAAGGGATCTTCTCTCCCAAAGTGGGACTAATTAAACCCAATTCTCTGAATGAGACCTTGCTAAAAGACATGGTTTCAGCGAGGAAGGAAAAATGGGGAGATTGCATCTCCTCCATGCCCTATCACCCCAAATCCCCTCAGAAATCCCCACGAGCAATTCCAATGCCTGAATTTGCAGAAATCCTCCCATCACACCTTTGGCTCAATCCCTCTTCCAGAAATTTGCCTCTAAAATGGTGTTTCCCCGCTTGGTCCCAACACAGTGATGGATATTCATGGACAGACCAAACCCATCAGTCTTTGCTGTGCTGCCCACGTGAGACTTTGCTATTTCCAGACAAATTTAGAGACTTCCTTGCACCTGGACAAACGAAAAAATTCACCTTCTTGCTGGAAGGCAGATAGGCATTCCACCCATGTCCTCCCCAAAAAGAAGTTCATGAAACCTGTTCTTTAAAAAAATCCCAATAATGGAGATTTTAGAGCCAAATGTCTCCAGCACTTCATCATCCTTGTCCTTGGAGATCTCTCCCACCGGTTTAAGCCCCTTGGTTTTTGGCTGATCCTTCCTTTGCTTGGCAGCTCCAGATCTTCCACTTTTCCCAGGACTCTTCCTAATGGTCCAACTCTGTCCTGAAATCCATCCCCTGCTCCATCTAACATCATCCCTGTCCACGCCTTAGGGTTTCACTCCTTTTCTTCCACTCCTGCAGGATATTTTCTTCCTTTGGTGGTATCTTCAATGCCCAGAGGTGGTGCTTAAGGCAGAATCACCCTCGAGCTGGTTTTGTGCAGCCGATTCTCCTGATCCAGATGCTTTGGAAAATCCCAGCACCAGTAGCAAAGGTCTTGGAATAAATCCGGTATCAGTGACACCGGGATTTTTTTTGGTCTACAAACCCCTGAGCTGCTTTATGGCCACCTTTTCTGAGTATCCAAAGGCTGATCCTTGCCCCTCTCCCTCAGAGGCAGCACCAAAGTCAAGGATTTCCCAGGCAGGATTCTGGATTCCAAAAGAATCCATATGGATATGTGCTCCTGAGTGTGCTCGTCCCTATTTGAGGAGTCGGCAGCAAGGAGCAGGCTGCAGGAGAGTCAGAGACAAAAAATCTGTCCTGAGAAGAGCTGAGTTGTGAAAAGACCAACAAACCATTCCCAAACTCCTGCTGAGCCTCCCTTTAATGCTCTCAGAAGGGAAATTACCTGGAAGCGACGCTCCATCGGCTCCACATCCCTCGGCCACCGCCTCATCCTCATCTCTGCCATCATCATCAACAGGCAGCTCCACTTCCCATCCCAACACAAAGCTCCTTCCCACCCTAATCCTACTCTTTGAGGGTTTAAAACCACCCAGGATGCCCCATAATTCCCACAGGAATTGTGGTGCAGGTGGTTTCCAAGGCTGCATTTCTTCTCTTCATGTGCTTTCCCATCATATTTCGGCATTCAAGGCCAAGCTGGACAGGGCTGGAAGCAACCTGGTCTAGTGGAAGGTGCCCCAGCGGGATGGAACTGGATAACCTTGAAGGTCCCTTCCAATCCAAACCACCCCTCATTGCCTCATTTCCAGCATCATTCATAAAAATCCTCATCTTTTCTCCCTTCATCCTTCCAGCCAAGGAAAACATCAGCACAAAGCCATCCGTTTTGCCATTCCCAGTTTAACTATCCTCAAAAATTCTCAATAAACCATATAGGGAGCAAAAACATTTGAGACCAAGAAGAAATTATAAAAAAAAAAATTAAACACAGTTGAAATCTGCTCTTTTTTAAGAGCCACACTTGAGGCATCAAACACAGGAGGAGCTGAAACACAAATTTAATCAAAGCTGTGATATAAAGCTGGGAATTCATCAAACTGGGGGCATCATTCCATGGTTATCAGGACAATGATCTTCCCAAATTCTTAGGTCAATATTGAACATAATTAGACGAGCATCTCAAGCACATTCAACCTTCCTGGTGCTGTTTGCAGCTACTCAAGACTTTGCTTGTTAAACCAAGTTTAACGGCACATCTCCACAAGCTTGAACTAAGTCTGATTTAAGAAAAACCTCGGTTTTCCTAAACCTTTAACTTCTCCAACATTATCTCCCCTTCAGAGCTACTGTAAAGCAAGAACAGCACTTGGCACCACGGGATGTCCACCACTTTCACATCTGGAATCCTACGAGGCCAGAGGATGAGTCGCAACCCACGGGCTGAGAATAAACAGCTAAAAACTGGACTCGATGGATTTCGGACAAATTCCTGCTGCTCACCTGCTCTGATGGGAGTTCTGGTGCTCAGGTCCCTGGCCCGGACAGGGGTGCTGGAAGTTTTGGAGAGTTTGTTGGCTGACACCCGGTACATGACCCCACCGATGCAGCAGAAGCCTTTGCTCCTCCAGCGCTGTTGGACGAGCTGGGATTTGCCACCTTGGAGTGAGGGTCGGGTTTGGTTTAACAACGGGGATCTGCAGGAAAAATAAAGTCAAGGTCAGCCCAAATTCGGGAGAATGTCATGAGGAGGTGCTGCTTTATGGGCAAACCACGGGATCAGAGACTCATGGAATGGTTCTGATTTACTAAAGAACGGATATCGATCTAATATCGATACCCAACTGGAACGGACAAAGACTCTCTAACTCGTTTGGGTTAGAAAGGGTATGTTTATTCCAGTGCCAGGAAGCTGTGTGCATAGCTCCAAAAGCACAGCTCCGAGATTACAAAGCAATCCAAAGCCTTATTTATCCATGAAAGTTCTAAATATTCAAAATACAGATACCATGGGCCCCACCCATTCTCGCTCCGTATGGAAATTAGCCACAAAGTCATTAAGCATGCGTAGTTCTCTCTAGGAAATGGGTCGGTGGTCTCATAATTATGAGGAGAGTCTTTCTTTGGATGAAGTAACTCTTCTTCCTCGCTATAACCTTTTTACCTTCTTAGTTTTTAACAATACCTATGGCCTTGGAGAACTCCCAGTTCCTTTCCCAAAACAAGTTTTGAATGGGGTCATCAATAACTGCCTGCTTCTTCCTCTGCAGATTCTTGTTACAGCCCAGCTGTACAGTATTAGATAACCAATAGTCAGTTCCCAGGCCTGAGGAATTTATTCCGGCTTCAGTTTCTTTGTTTAACCATCAATCCTGTTGTTTTAGATTCTGCTGTGTTTGCTTCCTATTCTAACCACTCTTTTAGCTAAGTTCTTAATGTTTAAGTGTTTAAGAAAAACTTAATCTAGATACTTAAGAGAGGCTTATTTTAAATGTTGCAAAGAGACTCAATGTCTCAGTTTGGGATCGAAGGGACCTTCAAGATCATCTCATTCCAACCCCACTGCCATGGGCAGGGACAGCTCCCACTGGAATGCAGGAGATGTATGGAAGAACCAGGGATGTTCTTGCTGTTGACAGAGGAAAAGCTCTGATTCCTCATGACACACCAAAAAAACGACCTTCAAGGACTCTCCCCCAACTTCTCCCACCCTTGGCTTGCACCTCCAGCCCCGGCAGGGGGAAATGTGGATGCAATCCCATGAGAGAATCAGCAAGGTGGGACCTTCACTGAGCTTAGCCAAATTTTAGGGAGCTCTACAAGCTTTCACACCCCTGGAAGTGCTTCAAAGCCAGGTTGGATGGGACTCTGAGCAATCTGATCCAATGGGTGGCATCCCTGTCCATCCAGGGGTTTGGAACTAGATGGTCTTTAAGGTCCCTTCCAACACAAAACATTCCATTAGTCCGTATTTTTGGTATCATTATTCCTATTATTAATCAGATACCACAACTTTGATATTTTTATTCTGCCCCCAAATCTGGCTCTTTGAAGGATTTTCCTCAATCCCTGCATGGGACAAGTCACCCAACAGCACTTGGATCCCCCATCTGTCACCTGGAGCTGACGCTGGACCTCAGCGGGGTCCAGTGGGCAGGGCTGGGGACGTGTTCCCACCTCCTCAATTCTCCCTAAATTCACACAAACCCCACCAATACTGAGGCAGTGGGACAGAGACGGATCGGGAATCGCGATCCATTTCCTGTTGCCCATAATGTTATTCTGAAGGACCAGTAAGTTCTGAAGTGACACCTGAGGGATAAATATCACAGAATCCCAAAATCTTTTCCGTTGGAAAAGGCCTCCAAGGCCATGAAGTCCAACCTGTGACTGATCACCACTTTGTCAATCATATCAGAGCACTGAGTGCCATGCCTAGGCATTCCTCGAACACCTCCAGAGATGGGGGCTCCATTCCACCTCCCTGGACAGCTCATCCCAACATTTAAAAACCATTTCCATGAAGAAATTCCTTCTGATGTCCAACCTGAACTTCCCCTGGCGCAGCCTGAGGCCATTTCCTCTCATCCTGTCGCTGGTTGACAGGAAAAAAGAGGCCAACCCCCACCTTGCCATATTGTCCCAGAGAGGATCCTCTGCCACCCAAAATCTTGTCCGCTCCATGACCCGATATCTCCTGCACCATCCCACCTCCCTCCCGACCCGCAACGCAGCCTCCCAGCTCGTTCCTATCCATCCCCCATTATCCAAACAGAGCCACCGCAGCCAAATCAAATCTCCTCCAATATCAGTCGCCTTCCTCATTTAGCGCTAATCCAAACAGTAATTTGTTTATGCAAATTAGAGCTCTAATTTTGTATTAGCCCAAACTATGCTCATAATGCTATTAGCAGAACGTATATAAACCGCGCATTACCGGAGAATATCCGTAAATTAAGATCCCGCTATCCTATCAGCGGAATGCAAACCCCGGAGAGCATTTCCTTTAAATGAACATGTGCTCCAAAGAAAAAGAGAGCTGGAAAATGGAATAGTTACATTTCCTAATGCTGAGCGTGACAGCCTATTCATTCCGGAGGGCTGTTGCCACTGGCTACCGAGCTCGGAAAATTTGCTGCCTCGTTTTTGTGGAAAGGGGATGGGAATTCGATAAATTCCTCGTTTCGGTTCCCCCAGGGTCTCCTCCCCATGGAACTGCTCCAGAGAGGAGCATCAAGTGACTCGCAAAGAGTCACAGCGGTGGTGTCGTTGGGTGAAGGTGGCCATGGCACGAGGGACACTTGGGTCACTTGTGGATCACCCAGCACATCCCAGAAAACTCCAGCAAGGCCAAGGATGCATCCAGCATTGGCTGCAGGACCTGAAGGAAGGTCTTGTGGCTGTATCAGGGGCAATAAAGATAATATCAAATATCCAACGGCCAGGAGGGTGACGGAGAGGCTTCTTCCCCTCTACTCTGCTTTTCTGAGATCCCATTTGGAATTCTGTGTCCAGCTCTGGGGTCCCAGCAGTAGAAGGACGTGGACCTACTGGAGCAAGTCCAGAGGAGGCCACGGAGATGCTCCGAGGGAGGGAGCCCCTCTGCTCTGGGAGAGCAGAGAGTGTTCAACCTGGAGAAGAGAAAGATCCAGGGAGAACTTCCAGCACCTCAAGGGACTTCAGGAGAGCTGGAGAGAGACTGTGGAAAAGGGATGGAGGGACAGGACAAGAGGGAATGGCTTCCCACTGCCAGAGAGCAGAATTAGATAAGGTATTGGGAAGGAATTCTTCCCTGTGAGGATGGAGAGGCACTGGAATGGAATTCCCAGAGAAGCTGTGGCTGCCCCATCCCTGGAAGCATCCAAAGCCAAGTTGGATGGGGCTTGGAGCAACCTGGGATAGTGGAAGGTGTCCCTGGCCATGGCATCCATGGAACTGGATTATTTTTAACCTTCCAACCCAACCCATTCCAGGATTCTAACAAAGGTACTGCAAAGTGTCACCGTGGTTGTGACAAGACCCATCCCAGCTCCATCCATCTCCTCTTCCTCCCGGTGACACATCCCTGGGAGGCCCCGGGATGCTCCATTCCTTCATTCACAGGGGCTGCAGTGCCAATGGATTTTGGGCTCCTCTTTCCCAGCTAAATCAGTCCCTTCAAAGACTCCTTCTAATTCCATATATATTCTCTGCATGTTATCTCTGGGTAATATATAGAGATATCCACACCCATCTATTTCCATACAGATACACAGATTATTGAATATATATACCCTGAGTGTATGTATTGAAATGCAAGATCTATATATTATATAGAATAATAAATATGGATACTTTTATACATAAATCTATATATTATCACCTGTATTCTCTGGGCCTTGTATATCCATCAATTATCTCTAGATATTATTTAATATATGCACTGAATATATATATTGAATCATATATGTTCAATAATATCTATATTCAATAT
>VWZT01005507.1:134324-159176 GCA_013397055.1 Pachycephala philippinensis
TTGAAAGTAATCCTTACATAGTCAGAAATCACATTTGCATGCTGGCATTTGAATCCCGAGGAAAGAGAGGATCATCGCGGGGGCAATGGTTATGGAAAGCAACAGGGAGAGAGAGGTGAGGAAGGAGGGAGCTCGTCCACCACAAGCCTTGAAGGTGGCAATGGAAAATCCTCATTTGGGAGAAAAAAAAACCCAAAAAAATCACGTTTTCCTCAGTCATTCATCATTCCTTAGCAAACAACACAGGATTTAGGGTTAGAAGTGTTCCTCAAACACACCAGGAATGCTCCAAGATGCTTCACCACTTCCCCTCGGAAGATGCTCCGTCTCTATCCTCACCCACCAGATCCCTGAGGACCCCAAACCTACAGCTAAAAGCGAGTAATTCCACTAAAATGTTTGATTTATGGGATTTTCATCAACACTGATGCTTTCTCCTTAAAATAAAAAGGTCAAACCTCGAATAAACACTTTCTACATTAAGATTTATTTATTTAAAGAACCTGATTGGGATAATTCAAATAACTCACTCTACTGTTGATGATGTTTGAGGTTGGAAAAGTGATTGGAAATCAAAAATAGAAAGGGATGTCTCTTTTTCCAACATACATTCATAAATACAGAGGATCCATTAGTTTTAAATACACAGTGACCAGCAAAAACTCGTTCATTTACCCATAAACAATTCCCTCCTTTCAATAATTACTTCTAATTATGAAACAAACACTTTAAAAAAAACCACCCTATTTTAATTTGTTCCAATTGAATCTGAATTTCCATTCAAATGCAGCTTAATGTTAATCTCAAGGAAAAAAAAAATAATAATCCAGCCCAGATCTCATTTAGCATTTTCAAAACCTGGGAAAAATTATGAATTTCAATGAGCACCTATTAAGCTCCTTAATTACCTAAATAAAGACGTACCTTCCCAATAAATCCCCCTGACCTGGAAAGGAAAATAGTTGCAAATAAATTTAACGGTTATCAACCAATGAGAACAGAGATTCCTCCAAAAAGAACCCCCCAACAACCAGGAACATGGGATTACACCTGCAATGAAGGGTGGTGGAGGGGTTTTTTTGTGGTTTTCCCCAATTTCCACATCCCATAGGAGGATGTCTCTTCCCAATCCTTACGTAGACTGGATAACTTTTTTCTTCAAATAATTCCACCTGGACAGACCCAAGTATGAACAAAATATCCCAATCTCCTTGCCACGGTTTCTCAAAGGGCTGTAAAATTTACAGGCAACTTTGGGCTAAACTGAGGGGGAACATTCCATAGAATCATGGGATGGTTTGGGTGGGAAGGCACCTTCAAGATCATCCAGTCCCACCCCCACCATGGGCAGGGACACCTCCCACTACCCCAGGTTGCTCCAAGCTCCATCCAACCTGGCCTTGGATGCTTCCAGGGATCCCGAGGCAGCCACAGCTTCTCTGGGAATTCCATTCCAGCCCCTCACCACCCTCACAGCCAAGAATTCCTTCCCAATATCCCNAGAGGGGCTCCAGCCCTGGGAGCAGCTCCGTGGCCTCCTCTGGCCTGGCTCCAGCAGCTCCACGTCCTCCTGCTGTTGTTGCCCAGGGCTGGGGCAGTTCTGCAGGTGGGGTCTCACCTGAGCGGGGCAGAGGGGCAGAATTCTCCCCTCTCCTGCTGCCCATGCTGTGGGATGAGCCCAGGACACAGGGAATTTCTGGGTTCCAGCACACATGGATGGGGCACATTCAGTTTTTCAGCCACCAACACCCCGAAATCCTTCTTGGGGCTGCTCTCAATCCATTCTTACCCAGCCTGGATCTGTCTTTGGGATTGTCCTATCCACTTGCAGGACCTTGTCCTTGGCCTTCCCGAGGTTTGCACTGGCCCAGCCTGTCACGGTCCCTCTGGATGCCATCCCTTCCCTCATGTGTGTCATTATTCCCTCCCACTGGATTTATTGCCACTTCCCTCTGGAAGCCATTCAGCCCCACACTGCCCTTCCTTTTCATCTCTCCATTGTGTCCATGAAAAGCCAGAGCTCCACACGGCACTTGGCAGCCGCTGCTGGGCTCATGATGCTGCTTGAACCCAGGGAAAGCCCTGAAATCCTGCCAAAACCTTCCAAAAAAACACAGGAGATCCAGCATCACCCTCGAGGAGCTCAGAGCAGTGGGAGAGGAGAGCTCTTTTCCCTGCCCCTATTTGCTAAATCCCTGCTATTGTTTGTAGCCCAGTTCATTCCTGCGGGAGATGGAGAGCCTGGATACGAACCCAGCTCCATGTGCCAAGCACGGAAAACAGGGAAAGAATTTGCCTTGTGACGGGCTGCACTGAAGGATTGGTGTGGCCAGGTGAGGAGAGCAGGGATGGGACTGTCCTGGGAGAGCTGGGGGTGTCCAGCCTGGAGAAAAAAAGGATCCAGGGACACCCTAGAGCCCCTTCCCATGCCTAAAGGGGCTCCAGGAGAGCTGGAGAGGGACTTGGGACAAGGGATGGAGGGACAGGACACAGGGAATATCTTCCCACTACCAGAGGGTGGGGTTAGATGGGATATTGGGAAGGAATTCCTGGCTATGAGGGTGGTGAGGCCCTGGCACAGGTTGCCCAGAGGAGCTGTGACCGTCCCATCCCCGGAAATGTCCAAGGCCAGGTTGGACGGGGTTTGGAGCAACCTGGGATAGTGGAAGTGTCCCTGCCCACGGCAGGGGGTGGGACCTTTAAGATCCCTTCCAACCCAAACCATTCTTTAAGCCTGGCCAGGGCCTCACCACACTCACAGGGAATAATTTTTTCCCAATATCCCATCTAACCCTTCTCTCCTTCCTCCACCACTGCCTGTTCCGATGCTTGACAACCCTTTCCATGAAAAAATTCTCCCTGACAGCCAATCTAAATTTCCCTTGGCACAATTCGAGGCTGTTTCCTCTTGTCCTCCCCACTCCCTGACAGCCCCAGCTCCAAACCATCTCCTTGGCTTCTCTCCAGCCCTGGGGTCTGATCCCACCCACAGCGAGCCCCGGGAGGATCCTCAGAAACAATTCCAACCTCTCCAGCAAAGTTTGCGCTGTGAAAACGCCTCCCCTGGAGAAGAGACGAAAGACATTTTGGAGAAGACAATTTGCCCACATGAAGCTGTTTTCAAGGTAGGTCAAGTCTCAGCCCAAACCCCCCTGCCAAGGTCCCGTTAAACCGCTTAGGCTGAGCCTGAGAATGGAAATGCTGACGGTCCCTAATACTCGGCTTTCCATCCTGCTGCTCTAATGCCGGCGGCGGATCAGTGATTACACCGGGAAGACCGGGAACTATTGTCCCGTTAATTAGATTCCTTTTACCCCCATTAGCTCAGGCGATTGGACAAAGTTCATTAGGGTTTAACTCTGATTAGCTGAAATGGAGCTCGCGGCATTCCGGGCAGGTGTTGCCGGCTTCAGCGACACCATTGGGAAGCTCCAGGACCTGTGTCCATGTGGATTAATCCTTAATCCCTCCCAGACGGTGTCCTACCACCCTCGGTGATGGGCTAAAATCAGAGGGAAAGCGAGAGCAGGTCCTAGACCTTCCCCTGTCCTGGCACAGAAGCGATATTCCTCCCTCTGCTCATCCCTGTAAATCCCATTTCAGAGCTCTGGACGCGCTCCAAGAGCTAGAATATCCCAGGGAAGGCTAATTGCCGAGGATCATTCCAATGCTGCGTCCGTATCCCAACCCAAACGACTCCAACTTCGAATATTTATCACAATAATCAGCCAGACACGGAGCCAAATCCCACTGGAGGCTTTCCCTCCTGCCTGCTTTCCAAAAATACCTGGGGTAATTGCTTTTTCCGAAGATATTTTCCCTTTAAGCGCTCTTTTCCTCATGCAGGAAACAGCAATAACACGATGAAGAGCCAGAACAGCTGATACATTTTAATTAAAGCAAGTATCTCGGACAAGGAGCAGGATTCCATGGAAAAACAGGAACTCAGCATGGAAGAGGTTAAAGAAGTTCAGCGAGGCTGCGCTAAAGGGAATTATCCACTGGGAAAACACCAGCTACTGGCTGCCTCTGGAAAACCCCATGCCCACAGCTTGGACTAGGGGTGGATACACATCCACGGATGATGCATTTTGAAAATTAAATTTAAATTCCATTAATTAATTGAAATTTAAAATTAAATTTAGCTACAAAGGCAGAAAAAAGTGTATAAATTACTTTTTTTTTCCCTGAAGAGTTGGTTTTCCTGCCTTTATATTAAATTTAAGGAATAAAAAACAAAGTCAGGTGTTGGCTCCAAGCTCATTTTTCCAAATTTAAAGCAGGTAGTTGTATATCCATGGATTTATCCAATATTGTGGTCTCCTTATTATTTATAAACTGACACACAAAACAACTGGAGCAGCACTGTCGGCTCTGATTCCTTGGCATGAATTCTCGGCATCCCTGTAATTCCATGATCCAGCAAATATTTATTAATATCAATGTTGTGCATGCCTGGATAAATGTATATATACACACACATGGAATCATGGAATCATTTAGGTTGGAAAAGACCTCCAAGATCATCAAGTCCAACCTGTGACTGATCCCAAACTTGTCACCAGACCAGAGCACTGATGCCACCTCCAGGCATTCCTTGGACTCCTCCAGGGATAGGGATTCCACCACCTCCCCTGGGCAGCTGGTTCCAACTCCTTCCACGAAGAAATTCCTCCTGATGTCCATCCTGAACCTCTCCTGGTGCAGTTTGAGGCTGTTTCCTCTCATCCTGTCTCTTGTTCCCTGGAAGCAGATCCCAAACCCCACCTGGATCCACTCTCCTGTCAGGGAGTTGTGGAGAGCCCAAAGGTCCCCCCGATCCTGCTTTTCCCCAGGCTGAGCCCCTTTCCCAGCTCCCTCAGCCTCTCCTGGTGCTCCAGCCTCTTCCCAGCTCCGTTCCCTTCCCTGAACACCTTCCAACATCTCAATGTCCTTCTGCTGAGGGTCCCAAAATTCCCGCCAGGATTGGAGGTGCCCCAGCAGTGCCAGCACACAGGGGGATGGACACAACGTGGCTGGTACAAGCCAGGTGCCAGTGGCCTCCTTGCCCAGCTGGGCTCACCTCCAGCTACTGCCACCAGCACCTCCAAGTCCTTTTCCATCTCTCCAGCCCTTTATCCACAAGACTGGAGCATTCCATGAGGTTGCTGTGATCCAGGTGCTGGATCCAACACTTGGCTTTGTTGACCCTCACACCGTTGGCCTATGCCCATCCACCCAATTTCTATCCGCGTATAAAACACATATTATATATATTTTATAAATGTAGACATGCATAATTAATAAATACGGATCCATAAAAATTTGGATCTGATTCCAAGAGAAAGGAAAAAAAAAAGAAAAAAGGTCCAACACTTCTGAGAGCCTCACTCCATCAGATACTCACCGGGAAGACACTTAAAGGAACTCAGCTCCAACTCGGAATATATAGAATGGATAAAAATGATTCAAAGGCCCCCATCAAGGGGCAGGGGGCTGGTTCCTTGTCCTAATTGCATTGCCTACATTCCAAAGGATATCGCTCCATTATGAAAGGGTCGGGACTATTTTATGTGCTCACATCTCTTCAATTGGAATTTGGATCAATGGATGCATTACAAGCTTTGCCTTTAAGAGCCTAATAAACAACAAGATGGAAAGGAAAATTCGCTGGAAGATGACGCTTTTAAAAATCCATTTCCAGGGGAGAAAACGGGACGTGGTGAAGGGGGGGTGCAGCTGAACCAAAAAGCTGGAAATAAAGTTGAAAAGGTCGGGATAAACCTGTGAAAAAAGGACTTGGGGGTGTTGGTGGATGAGAAGCTGGACATGACCCGACCATGGAAACCCAGAAATTCCCCGTGTCCTGTGCTCATCCCACAGCATTGGAAGCAGGAGAAGGGGAAATTCTGCCTCTCTGCCCTGCTCAGGTGAGACCCCAACTGGAATTCTGCATCCAGCACTGGGGTCCAACAGAAGAAGGATGTGGAGCTGCTGGAGCGAGTCCAGAGGAGGCCATGGAGATGCTCCAAGGGCTGGAGCCCCTCTGCTCTGGAGCCAGGCTGGGAGAGCTGGGAATGTCCAGCCTGGAGAAGGGAAAGCTCCAGGGAGACCTCAGAGCCCCTTCCAGTGCCTAAAGGGGCTCCAGGAGAGCTGGAGAGGGATTTGGGATAAGGGATGGAGGGACAGGACACAGGGAATGGCTTCCCACTGCCAGAGGGCAGGAATAGATGGGATATTGGGAAGGAATTCTTCCCTGTGAGGGTGCTGAGGAACTGGAATGGAATTCCCAGAGAAGCTGTGGCTGCCCCATCCCTGGAAGTGTCCAAGGCCAGGCTGGATGGGGCTTGGAGCAACCTGGGATAGTGGAAGGTGTCCCTGCCTATGGAAGGGGGTTGGAATGAGATGAGCTTTAAGGTCCCTTCCAAACCAACCTATTCCATGATTTTATAATGTGAATGTTTCCTAGAGATAGATAACAAGCTAAATTTATAAAATAAATAAACAAAACAATTTATCAATAAAGAAAATAAATTTATCACTAAATAAAATAAAAACCCTGGCAGTATCTGCCCTTCCTGCACTTCCTAGCCCAGAGATGCTTTTAATCAGGGACTGTGGGGGAAAATTTGGGAAAGGGTTTGGTTATACAGGATTTTGATGGCTCTACTGTCCCAAATTTTGGCTCAGTAGTTCAATGTGTGCCCAAAGACCAAACAAATTAATTCTTGCTCTCTCATTAACTCCAAATCAGCCCTTCCCACACCAGACTCCTACAGAGCTGTCTCCCTCTGCTGACACCAGACCCAGAGCAATTCCCAAACTCCCAAAAACCTCACAAAAATCTCCAGGCCAACCAGAAAAATGCAGAAAACTTCCTAAATGAACCCAAAACTTGCCTCCAGCTTGTGGCACTGACCCAACCCTCCACATGGTGGGATGTAACTTCCAGGCAACTTCCATGGCATCATCGTCCCCTTCTTTACATTTTTCCATGGAAAAAGTGGATGGAAAAGGATTTTTATGATGCTCTAGGGCATCATTACCAGTGTAGCACCCTCTCACCAGCAGGGAGGAACCACCAGCACCTCTAACTCATGCTCCCACTGAGGGTTTGGTCCTCATGAAGCTGCTCAGCCTCCACCCCCATCCCAGGACTCCCAAATATCTCCATATGGAGCATCTCCACCCCAGTACATCCACGGAAAATCCTAAAGTGTCACCTTCTGAACCAAAGTTGGACCTAACACCAGACTGAAGGGAAAAAGAAACAACCAACTAGATTTGCTTCTGAATTTATAAACAGTCAACACCGGCACAAATGGATAAAGCAACAGCTGGAAGAGCTGGGATGGTTTTTGGCACCCCACAGCAGACAAAAGCTGGAGGAACACTTCTCCTGGAACTCTGGACGAGCTGGAGAAGTTGTGAAGGTCATTGGGAAAAACAAGCCCTCATGGTGTTTATCCCGAGTTGATTTCCCTGGTTTTCACAATAGGGAAATGAAGGAAAAGTTTCCTCTGGGAACAACAGCACAGACACCCACAAGTGAGGGATCTGCCGAGGGTTCTCCAGGAGCTGGGCGTTGGCCACCTCACCACATGCCCTACAAAGATTTCCATCCACATCATTAAGAAGTGTCTTTTCTGCCCTTATCCAAGCCCAAAAAATCGTCTTAGAAATCCATGTGACCAAAGGACCACCGAAGACCCCGTGACCCCAGTCGAGACTCCGGAGGGAAGAAATCAAATCCATGATTTCAACATTCTGGATCCACCCAAACCAATATCAAACCACTAAAACTGATCAGACCAATCTGGTGTTGTCCCAAAGATGAGCTGGGAATGGTGTGAATTGTGGGAATTGCTCTTCTCCCTGTCCCCAACCCAACCAGAGCCAAGACCAGTGCAATCCCATCCCATTGGCCGGGAAAGGATGGAAAGCAGAGCCTGGAGAAGAAGACAGTGAGATGGCCATAATTTATACTCTCCTGCCTCTACTTTATGGCTTTCTTAATTCGGCTCCTGCTACTATTAATGTAGTTAATGTTGAGATTATATCTATTTTCTGGCGTCAGGCAGTGATTTATCCAAGCCATTTTTCCGGAGCCGGCTCCCACGCTGTTAAATCAAGCGACTGCCAATTAAGTGCTGACTGGGGAAGTGGATGCAATCTTAAAAGAGATCTAACCACAAATTAATCCGGGCGCTCCAGTTCGCGAGGCCGAAGCGCTGAACCACGCCGAGCAGGAAAAAAGGGAAATAAAAACAACCCCCAAAACAACGGGAAAAAATAAAATCCGCTACTGACTTGGAGAAGGAAAGAGGGAAGTCGCCTTTCCCACTGGGATGGTGCCCATCAGTCAAGCTTTGAGGGGTCGTTGCTTTCGGGGCCATCACCCAGCAGTGAAAACCAGGTGGCAGGAGGAGCGTGGACTGGGAATTCATGGGTGGGTTTGGAAATATCTGTTTGGAAGACTAAAGGTGGGAATGGGAGCTCTTTGATCCACCAGCAACTCCAGGTATCCCAGAGTTCATGCAAGATCAATTCTCCAGGTTTGCAGTAGGAGAGTCCAATCACTGGCCCAGGGTTAATTTTTGATGTGAAATCATAAAATCCTGGAATGCTTTGGGTTGGAAGGGACCTTAAAGATCATCTCATTCAAAGCCCTCTGCCATGGACAGGGAAACCTTCCACTATCCCAGGTTGCTTCAAGCCTCATCCAACCTGGTCCTGGACACTTCCAGGGATGGGGCAGCCAAAGTTTCTCTGGATAAATCTCAAATCCCCCTGGATGTCCCAGTGCCTCAAGACAGGACGTGCCATGATCAACAACAGCAATGCCCAGAGGTTTGCAGGAGAGATCACGGAATGTTTGAGGCTGGAAGGATTCCCTGGAAGTCTGGCCCAAACCCCTGCTCAAGCAGGGCCATCCAGAAACAGCTGCCAACCACCAGATGGCTTTAAACTGGCAGAGGGCAGGATTAGATGGGATATTGGGAAGGAATTCTTCCCTGTGAGGGGGGTGAGACCCCGGAATGGAATTCCCAGAGAAGCTGTGGCTGTCCCATCCCTGAAAGTGTCCAAGGCCAGGCTGGATGGGGCTTGGAGCAATCTGGTCCAGTGGAAGGTGTCTCTGCCCATGGCAGGGAGTGGAACTGGATGCCCTTGGAAGGTCCCTTCCCACCCAAACCCTTCCATGGTTTTCAGATACATTTAAGGGGAAAGATCTCACACCAAAGCTTGGGAGGTTCTGGGGTTCCCCAGCACCGTGGTGGGACTGGCCAGGCTCTATCCCCTTGGATGCACCTGGATACCTGCTCACATTTGCACCTCCCTATGCCAGGTAGATCCCAAAATGCCCATGGAGCATCTCCATGGATGTCACTGTCTGCAGGAGGACACAGCACGACCACGTTCAGGAGGTTCCCCTTTGGCAAGTGGCCACCAGGACCCACAGAAACAACTCCAAACCTCTCGTCCTGCTTTCAGGAAGCAGCAAAACAGCTCAGCTCCTCCCCAGCCTGCGACTCAAGCATTAGAAATCCTTCCCTGCATCCATGATTTGCCTCGGGAGCCATAAGGAAGAGCAATACACGACACTGAGAGTGATTATTAATAATGGCGAGGAGTCGTTGAGATAACAGCTCATGATAAGTGGGGAACGTTTCTGTGGTCCTTGAATATTGAGCAGGATTTAAAAAAAATTAAAAATAGGAGAGTAACAGAAATCCAACCCATACATACAAGGCAGTAGAGAAATTCCGAAGATCCCGGTGTTCTGGTCACCCCAACAGCCAGGGATTAAATCAACAGACAAGAATAAAGAGGCAAAAGGCTGCAGTGTGTCCTGACAGGTGAAAAGGGACCTTTGGGGAGGACGGGAGCAATTCCTGCCAGCTGCAGAAATCCAATCTGAGGGAAACGCCATCCGGAGCTCCCATCATAAATACTCAATCAACAAGGACAAACGACTCACTGTCTCCATCACAATAAAAGGAACCTGTTCCTGAAGAAGAGAAGGATCCAGGGAGACCTCAGAGCCCGTCCACTGCCTAAAGGGGCTCCAGGAGAGCTGGAGAGGGACTTGGGACAAGGGATGGAGGGACAGGACAAGGGGGAAGGGGTTCCCACTGCCAGAGGGCAGGGTTAGATGAGATATTGGGAAGAAATTCTTCCCTGTGAGAGTGGGCAGGCCCTGGAATGGAATTCCCAGAGAAACTGTGGATGCCCCATCCCTGGAAGTGTCCAAGGCCAGGCTGGACAGAGCTGGGAGCAAACTGGGATAGTGGAAGGTGTCCCTGCCCATGGCAGGGGGATCGGAACAAGATAATCTTGAAAAGTCTTTTCCAAACCGCATCATCTGATGATTCCATGATTTTACAAAGCAATTAAAAATCCTAAAGTGCCTGAAGTGCACACAGGGACTCCAAGGGGATCTGGGGACGCCTTTATACAATTTGAGCCAGTCTCCCATGGAAGCTCTGTCTTGCTCCAGAACTCCCAGTGCTTTCCACGTGCTGCGATGCCACACAATTATCCCGTCTTTACACTCAAATTAAGTCCTCAAATACCATCAGGGAATACTTTAAGCAGGACTTCAGAAAGTCCTTATTAATCTTAGCATTAAAATAATACACATTCATCTCCGGCAATAGGTGAGCCAGCAACCTGATGAATACATTACCCTCAGGCTTTGCATAAAAAAGGATAAATTCCTTGAATTTCGCTGACAAAAACCCCACTCACACAAAGGGATTCCAGGTCACCTTCACCGCGACGGTGTCGATCCTACTGCAACCAATTGGTGAGATTAGCTCTGAACCACTGGGGGAGAAGGGGCTGGTGAGTTTGAATTATGCAGGCAGTCTAAAAATTATTGATTATTGTAAAGTTGGTTTACTTCCACCCTTAAACCTGGCCTAAAAGTGGTATTTAAACCAGTATTTAATTATGAAGGTTGGCTCCACAGCAGTGGAGTTTTAGCTCTTCCTTTTCCAATTTGAAGCGTCGTCCAGGCTCTTTTTGGTCATGTCATTGGTTATTTTGGGGGAAATCCACCACGGGTTAAGTGCTGCACAAAGCATAATGTGAAGAACATCTTGGCCCCGACATCCAGTGTCGTAACTCACCCTTGGAACCAGGTCCTCGGCCAAATCCTCTGCTCCTCTGACAACGTGCTTTAAATCACATTTTAACCTTGATCCAATTAATGCAGCTCTTGCTAAACCAGACAATTTCTGAGTCTCCTCCTGACCACTGTGTGTTCTTGGTTGGGTTCAAACGTGGTTGAGAAGCTGAGGTCAATCCCAACTTCTCCCTCTTTTCATCTTGATGGCACCTGAAACCACTTGAAGGCGGTTTCTCTCCCAATAATTAACCCCCGAAAGTGATAATTCTCAGCTGTGGGGATGCTCCTCTAGGTCTGATTTATTTCTTTCAAATCCCATTGGAATATCCTGCATCCACCCACGTCCCCGCTCTCCGCGGCCTCAGGACAAACGGATTGGAGAAGGAGCTTGTCCTGGTTTTCATGATCCTGATCTCGTGTCCTTCTAGTGAGGAGATGCCAGGAGGAGCACGGCAAGGAGCTCACGCTCCAAAGGGCTCAACAGGAAACTGCGGGGATGGAAAGGTCCAACAATGGGAAGGGAAAGCTCCTGAAATTGGCTCCTCTACGGATGGGCAGCATCCCAAGTCTACAGTCCCACCACCACGAGCTCTGGTGGCATCAAAGGCATTTTCCCAAAGCTTATTTAACCCCATCCCTACACGGATGGGCTCCAACACTTGTTGTTGAAGCAACATTTTGTGAATCGTCCGAGCTGGTTCCATGGGAAGTTTTGCCGTGGGAATGTCCATCACAGATGACCCCAAGTGACCACAGCTAACAAGACCCTTTCACCACTGGAATTACACCCGTCAGGCTTCAACCCCCTCCCCCTCTTTCCACACCTTTCATCCTGCTCCTCATGACAGGTGTAAACAGATCCTTGGAGCTCAAGCGACATCCAAGGACCCAGCAGTGGGAGAAGCTGCTTTGAGCAGGATGAACCCGAGCTCCATTTATCCCGGCTGTTGTTCCACAGCTGAAAAATCAGAGGAACAGACCTCAATGTCTCAAAATGAAAAAAAAAAAACCCGACGTACAAAATCCTTTGAAAGCGGCTCCAAATTAAGAGCTCCATCGAGGCTGTCAAGCCCCCGCGAGCTGAGTCTACAGCACCTTCCCTAGGAAGAGGGAGCTCGGCCCATTTATTTGGATGATGAAAGCAAAGGGATCTAAAAATTGCACTCCTTCGTTAATGAGCAGCCGAAGGGATCCGTAAGCATAATTCCAGAGGCCAGTAATATTTTATATAATCGGCAAGTGGTTTAAATTGAAAAGCCCCAACTGAATCAATATTTACTGCATTGAAACGAAATGAATAGTAATAAGTCACTAAGCTCCCTGTCCTGTTTCATAAAATAAAAAATTATAAAAATGAGCACAGGCGCAGAGCGACCATCGCATCAACTTTTACGGCACTCGGGGAGTCGTAACCGACTGTTCTCATCAAATCCAAATTGTAAAAAACCTGCCCGAGGAAGCCTCACTTCAGCAGTGCCGACGGGAAAAAAAAAAGGGGGAAAATAGGAGTTGAGAGTTTCACCAACGCAGGCAAAAAGGCTCCCAAAGCTGCACTTCCCGGGCAGGCAGAGCATTCTTGGATGCTCCATGAAGCGCTTCCTTACTGCATTTCCCACAGAGGATTTCCCAAGATGCCCTCCCAGATGGATCCTAGCCTCTAGAGGATTTTGGCACAGCTCTGGATCCGGCCAATGCAACCGCTGCCCTCCCTCACATTTGGAAGTTGGTTGGTGGGAATGATGCAGATCCATGAGGAGCTGCCCACCAGGATGTGCTGGGACCGGAAAGCAGGTCCAGGCTAAGATTCATGCTGCCTAATTCCCTGTCCATCCACAAACCCACGGGTGACACAGGATTAATGTCAGGGATTACAAACAGGGGCAGCACATTTGGTCGATCCTGCTGGATTGAAACAGGTTTGGATTGGAGAGGTTGTGGACTTCCCATCCCTGGAAGTGTCCAAGGCCAGGTTGGATGGGGCTTGGAGCAACCTGGGATGGTGTAAGGCGTCCCTGCCCATGGCATGGGGTGAAACTGGATGGTCTTTAAGGTCCCTTCCAACCCAAACCACCCCATGATTCCAATCCCACATCTTCACACAATGTGCAGGGAAGTCCTTTGTTCCTGCTCCTTATTCATCAGCTTTTTATTCTTAAAAACCTGGGAGTTCAGAAAAACAGACATTGAGGAGCTGAGTGTGTCCAGGGAAGGGTCTGGAGCACCAGGAGTGGCTGAGGGAGCTGGAGGGGCTCAGCCTGGAGAAAAGGAGGCTCAGGGGGGACCTTGTGGCTCTGCACAACTCCCTGACAGGAGGGCGGAGCCAGGTGGGGATCGGGATCTGCTCCCAGGGAACAAGAGACAGGACGAGAGGAAATGGCCTCAAGCTGTGCCAGGAGAGGTTCAGGATGGACATCAGGAGGAATTTTATCATGTAGAGAATTCTCAAGCCCTGGCACAGCTGCCCAGAGCAGGAGTGGAATCACCATTCCTGGAGGGATTTAAAAGCCATGGGGATGTGGTACGTGGGGACATGGTTTAGTGGTGACCTTGGCAGTGCTGGAGGAATGGTTCGACTCAGTGAGGGCTTATCCAACCTCAGTGATTCCATGATTCACACCCTGGGTTGAAACAGCATTATTTTAGATGCAGAAGAGACCAGGAATTTTTTAGAGGGAGGGAACAGGAAAACATTCCCGCTGCCTCCCACAACTCCCACGAAGTTCCTTCCCATGACACAAATAACGTTTCCCCTTTGCCCCCTTTTATCCTTGCATTTAAAAAGGAATTTAAAGCAGCAGAGATGTCGCCTTCGACACTCTCTGCTCCTCCTTATTGAGCCATAAAACCTTTTCCCATATAAAATATCCTGAACTGGAATAGCTTTGGGGTTTCCCCAAAGATTCACCCCTCATTGCCTCCGTTTACATCCTGCTTTCCACACCAGAGGACGGCAGGAACACAGACCTGGATTCACTACCAACAATTCCAGAAGCAATTCTTAAATCTCCACTTATTTGGGGCAGATTAAAGGAAATTATTTGCAATCAAAACGTTATTTCAGCTTGGAAAACCGTTCCTGCTCACGGACAGGTGGCCGCGGGATCCGTGCCAACTTCGGGAATCCCTCTGCTCTTTTTTTTCCCACTTTCCCAGCTTTAACAGCTGTGACCTCTCAGACCTCCCCGTATCCTCCTGCAAATCCTCCTTCCAGGCGAGCCCAGAGGGCAGCAGGAGCTGCAGATGCTGCGGAGCCCGACTGGCACCTGGGGATGGATGGATGGATGGACCAGGAACAGGGAAGCTGCCGGATGCAGATGGTCGGCTTTGCCGGTGCCAAGGGCGGTGGCGAATCCAGCCTCGGGCTGAAATCCACACAGAGGTGCCAGGATCCAGCCCGGGAAGAGCCAAGGAGAGACTGGATAGTCCTGCATCATCCACACATTCCCTAACGGAATAAAACCAAGGTTTGGAGGGAACACAATGGCTTCATCCCAAAGGAAGCTCCGTCAGACAGAGAATTTGGGTGTAGGAAGAGGAAATCTCAGCGCTCTGCTGGGGAGAGACCAGACCTGGCAGGAGGGATATTAGTTGGTATTAACGAGCTAATTCCAATTATTTCCAAGGCAGCAGAAGGAAATAAACACCCAGGGACTGAGAAAGCTGATTACATAATCCCAGAATAATTTGGGTTGGAAGGGACCTTAAAGATCATCTCATTCCAACCCCCTGCCATGGGCAGGGAACCTTCCAGTATATCTTCCAAACATTATGTACATTTTGGATATGAATATATAATTATTTAGGAATTTTTTCTCCATGTTGAGTACAACAGACACTTAAACTAAACTAGAAATTTCATTAACTCAGCCCAAGGGTGAAATTTGACCCATGGGGGAGATGTACAAATTCCTTCCTTCCTTTCCTTCCTTCCTTTCCTTCCTTCCATTGCATGAAGCCCTTTCCAGCTCCTGGAAAACAGATCCTGCTGCCCAGTGAAGCTCTCAGAGATCTTATTTAGGATCCCTCTGCATTTGCCAATCGAGGAGTTTCCTCCGTCTTTTTGAGAGTATTTTAAATCTTTTTTTTTGGGATGTTCCTGTGCAAGGCCAGGAGTTGGATTTGATGATCCTTCCAGCTCAGGATACTCCCTGATTTCTCCCACCAGGATGAAACAGATGGATCCATCCTTCAGCCTGAAAGAAGCCTAAATGTTTACTTAGCCTGGACAGAATTAATCAGTGGAAAACGATGCTCTGGCACTTGCCAAGTGACCTTTTTTGCCCCCAAAAACCGGATTGCTCATTCCTGAGCTCCGAGACCTGCCCGGGCACAGCCCGGAGCTCAGCCCAGATGCCGGCACCAGTTGGACTCGGCTCAGCGCAGCAGCTCACAAAGAGGTTTAAAGGAATTTATCCCAATTTTATCCTAATTTTATCAGGATAAGAAGTAATTCAGGGAATTTATGCCTCGTGGAGCTGCCATTCAGCCATGCTCCGCTTCCCCCTTCCCCCTTTTTTGGGCGTTTTTTCCTTTAAATTCCAATTTTCACACTGGAATTGGCACAGGAAAACTTCAGGGCTCAAACTGCTAAAAGGTTGGAGAAGTTATGACCCTTTGTAGGGAAAACCATCTGGGAAAAGGGTGGAAAAAAAGCAGCTCTGCCATTACTAATCTCTTATTAGAGTAGAAATCTAGGAATTAAATACATTTTTCCCTCCCACAGCTGTCACTGTCAGGTGAAAAAACAGGGAGTGTGTAAATACTCAGCACCAGAAAATATATGCCAAATGGGATGCTGTTAGGAGGGATAATTAGCCTTAGAAAAACCACTTCCAAAGGGTCCAAACCACTTCAAAATGAGTTTTAAATACAGCATGTGTCCAATTTGGAAAACTTTATCCACAGGGAGATTTCATCTGGCCAAGCTACTCTGTTGCTGTTGAAGTCCGGGTTAGAAAAAGTGAATAACATCCCATAAAATTTATATTATTTAAAATTACAGCTGGTGTTTGGGAAATTTGGATGGAGAAAAGGAAGACTTGAGCTTGGAACTTCATGGTCCCATGACAGATTTTATCCTGAAGCACCTGGGCAGGAATAAATGGATGCCCTGGGACGGAGTGAGCAGCACCAAGAGGGTTAAAGGGCTTTAAAGATCAGCTCCAAATCCGAAAAGAACCACGCTCGGTCCCAGGGGGACTTTGAACAAGATGTATCCCAAGACTGGATGAAGAAGGATCAATCCCCTGCTTCCTTCCCATGGCATCCACCTCAGCTGCCCGGAGCCCATCCGGGTCTGGACCCTCCACACTAATCCATAAAAAACAGCAGCACAGCCATAATTAACATTTTTTATGGAATCATGGAATGGTTTTGGGTGGGAAGGGATCTTAAAGACCATCCAGTTCCACCCCCCTGCCCTGAGCAGGGACACCTCCCACTATCCCAGGTTGCTCCAAGCCCCATCCAACCCAGCCTTGGACACTTCCAGGGATCCAGAGGCAGCCACAGGAAAACCTGTGCCAGGGCCTCTCCACCCTCACAGGGAACAATTCCCAATATCCCTGCCCTCTGGCAGTGGGAAGCCATTCCCTGTGTCCTGTCCCTCCATCCCTTGTCCAAAGTCCCTCTCCAGCTCTCCTGGAGCCCCTTTAGGCACTGGAAGGGGCTCTGAGGTCTCCCTGGAGCCTTCTCTTGTCCAGGTTGGACACTCCCAGCTCTTCCAGCCTGGCTCCAGAGCACTCAGAATTTTTGACTTTTTCCACCTTGGCATGGGAATGACCATCTCCAATCTTGTGTCCCAGCACCTGGAGATAGCACCCATCATTGGAGAAGATCTCTTGGATTACCTGAGCCCACATTTTCCCCCTCTCACCTGAGTTCCTGCACCAGACGATCCATCCCTGACCCAAAACCGCTGATCCACAGCCACGAACTCACAACTTTTAATCCCTCTAAATCCTCCTCACTAAGGATGTTCTGCTTTTCTCTGACAGCTCCTGGACTTGGAAAGCATGGAAAGGCCTCACAAAAGAGGAAGAAAAGAAATCCCAGCTAATGAAAACCGCTCCTGAGCAAATCCTCCTCGAGCTGCCCGTGTATGTGCTCTCAGCCTCTTAGAAACACTATGGAAAACATATAAACTCAAAATTCCATGGGAATGGAATGGTGGGAGCAGCAAGTCAGGAAGACTTTGTCCAGGAGCTCGTTGAGAAGTGGCACTACCACAAACACCTCTGGTCTGTGACACAACAGAAGCGATGCCCTCCACGCTGGTTTTATTCCCTACGGAATCTTTCCCCTTGGTTTGTCCAGCCCTGGGGGTTGGGAATGCTCGTGTAGCATCCCGATGGAACTGGAAGATGGTTCCTCACCCCAAACCTCTCATGACTCCCCTGCACCTCTCCAAACAAACACTTCCTGGAATGCAGAGTCTCCTTTTTTTTAATCTCATTTATCATCTCAGTTTATCTTTTTCCATAGGATCCTTTGGTTGCAAACTCCATCAGGGTTCCAGAATCCCCTTGTCCCTGACCCACATTATCCCAAAAGAAGTAGGAACCCTTCAGAGCAGATCTCTAGAGTCAACCTGGTGCTGAGGACCCTAAATCCACACTGCAAATCAAACACATTCCAACAAAACCGCATCCTTTGCTTTGCTCTTGCCTGGTTTTGACAATCCAAAGTCCGCCAGGAGCTGCTGAGCATCCTCGGGAATGGTTTTGTCTACCTGGGGTGGAGTTTGAGCCTCCAAGAGTGTTTTGTGAAGTCCAACAACTAGAGATGTCTCACTCAGGAGAGCAATTTTGAAATGCTGTCCTGACCCAGATGAAAATCCCGCTGAGGATGCCACCGATTCCGTTTGGGAACGGTGGCACTGTGCTCTCCTACAGTGGTCTTGCGCCATCAAAATTCGGTTTGGGGTGGTGGGAAATGAGACAGAAGGATGACACTCCAATTATGTTTTCCAAGTTATGGACTGGATGGCTTCCAGATCATTTCCACCCAACCCGGGCATCTTAGGAGGAATTTTTTCACAAAAAAAAGAGTAAAACTGGAATGGGCTGCCAGGGATGTGGTGGAATCACCATCCCTGGAGGTGTTCAGGGAACAGTGCTCTGAACTGTGTGACAATGTGGGGATCGGTCACAGGTTGGACTCAATGACCTTGGAGGTCTTTTCCAACCTGAATGATCCTGGGATTTTGTAATCTCATGCCAAAGGGTGCAGAAAATCCAACACCTCATGTGGCAGAAAGGCAGTGCCAGGCTGGGGGCTCTCAATGGATTACGTTGTAAAAGCCCTTTCAGATCATCAAACCCAACACAGCTCCAGCACAGGATGAAGCTGTAAGATCTCCCAGGAAGAAAAAGATCCGGGTTTACGGAATGCTGGGCTCCCCAACGAGGATGCTCCAGGCTCCAGGGAAGAGCTGATCCAAGATCCACACAACACCACCCTGCCGAGTAAATAACCCCTCGCTGTCCCCGGGATCGGATGTGGCAGTTTTCTTTTTAATGGAACCCATTCGAAACGCGACGACTCCATTAACCAAAATTAAAAAAGGAAAATCCCATTATTCCTAAGGATGTTCATGTGCATTTAGAGCTGGTCATTAACCCCTGAGTCCCGCTTTTATTTTGGTTTCATTACTTCTTCCGAAGTGGAGCTCGATTACTGCGGCCGACCCTGCGAGGAGGGAACGGGAGCGCTTCCCCCAGTGCCGGCAGCCTGGAATTCATGGAAAAGCAGGAAAAATGCAACCTCCCAGCACAGAAACTGGACGGGACTGGGGAGACTGGGAGGATGGGGGGGTCAGGGCAGGGAGCGCGGGTGGTGGAGTCCCTGAATCCCGCTGGAAGCTGCACAACTTGGATCTGCTGCTGAGTTTTCCATGTGGGAAAGCAACCGGCTGGGAGAGATGTTTGGGGGAAGGACAGGAGGAAAAAAGAGGAAAAAAAAATAAAAGCGGAATAAGAAGGAAAAAAGAAAAGGGAGGGAAAAGAGAAAAAAAGGAAAAAACGAAAAAAGATTTAAAGGGGGGAAGGAAAATAGGGAAAAAAGGAAAAACAGAAAAGGGAAAAGGGGAAAATGAAAAAAGGGGAAAATGGGAAAAGGAAAAGAGAAAGGAAAAAAAGGAGGAAAAGGAAAAAGGGGAAAAAGAGGGGGAGAAGAAAAAAGAAAAAAGGGAAGAGGAAAAAGGGGAAAAAAGGAAAAAAGAAAAAAGAAAAACAAGAGGAAAAGGGAGAAAAGGGAAAGAAGGGAAGGAGATTAAATGGGAAAAGAGAAAAAGTGAAAAGGAAAAGGAGTTTAAAAAGAGAAATAAAGGAAAAAAGGAAATAGAAAAAAGGGAGAAGGGAAAAGAAAAATGAAAAAGAAAAAAGGAAAAAAGAAAGGAAAATGGAGGAAAAGGAAAAAAAGAAGAAAAGAAAAACAGAAAAAGGAAAAAAGGACAGAAGGGAAAAAAGAAAAAAGATGAAATGGGCAAAAGAAAAAAGGAATAAAGCAAAAGAGGAAAAAAAAGGAAAAGGAAAAAAAGGGAAAGGAGGGCAGGAGATAAAAGGAGAAACGAAAAAAGGGAAAAGGGAAAAAAGGAAAAAAGGAAAGATGGGAAAAAGGAAAAGAGAAAAAAGTCAAGAAAGTGAAAAGGGAAGAAGACATAAAAAGGAAAAAGAAAAAAGATGAAAAGTAAAAGGGGGGAAATCTAGAAAAAGGGAAAAGAAAAAAGATAGCAAAGGCAAAACAAATTAAAAAGGGGGAAACAAAAAAAGGAAAAGGGGAAAAGGAAGAAGAAAAAGAAAGTAACAAGAAAAAGGGAAAGAGGATAAAGAGAAAAGAAAAGAGAAAATGGGGAAGAAGAAACAGAAATAAGAAATAAGAAGCCAGGGAAGACAGAAGAGAGTGACTTTTCCCCAGTGTCCGTCTCTCGGGAAGAGGGGGAGCACCAGGAACAGGGAGGATTAATCCCAAGCTTTGTCCCAAAGAGGTGCCATTTTTTTTTAAAGCCTCTAAACCAGTCCAGAACAGAAACTGGATTATGCTGGGCCAGATGTCAGGGCTGCTCCGAAACAATCCGGGTTGTGCATCTCATCCCAGCCTCATTAAAGGGATTAAAAGTACTTCCTATAGAAACAAAAAATATGGATTTCCAAATGGGAGTCACTGTTCCCTCCCGCCTGTAACGGCTCCAATCCCAGCAGATGAATTTCACTTTAATGAGATGTCATTTTGGAGAATGGTTTAACATCCCTTCAAAAAAAATCCGAGGCCTAAAACCTCGTCAAACCACGTCGGGATTATTAAAAGAAAATTTACCACACAGACAAAATAAAATCAAACAAAATAGGAGCCGCCAATTCGCAGAATCCATGACACGGCCGTTTTTAAATGTGATGGAAAAGGCTTTCCAAGTTATCTGCTTAACCACAGGCTTTCTGTTTACTTCTCACTTTCATGTCAAATGAATTTGGGAAGAAAAAAATTGACAGGAACTTTAAGGCCATTCGTCACATTCCGACTCCGTTCGCAGATTAACGCGGCAAAAGCCGGGAAGGCAGAGGGGGGATTTTATCATCTCGATAAAAGGAAATTAACTCCCGGTGTCCCAACCTCTGCCCTCTGCTCACGATTCCTTTGCCTCAGTGCGGGGAGATCCCGGAGCAATCGGCACCGGGAGGTAAAGTCCCACCAGAGCAGCATCCCAATTAAATAAGCAACATAAGAAGCCGTGCTTGAAAGCCCCCAAAATTGGGAGATAGAACCACTTGCACCACTTAAAAGCATCTGGCCCACAACACCAGCCCAGTCTGTGCTCCAAACTGGTCTGTGGGACAGTGGGAATCCACCTCTTGGACCCCAGAAGGTACGGACTGGTGGAAAAAATAAATGGATCAAGGAGAAAAGATGGCGTTTGCTGAGATCTTTAAAATGCCCATCCCTGTCTGCTCACAATATATGGGAATGTCGATTAAAGCCTCTCCCGTCGGAGCGCTCGGCAATTTTCCACCGTGGAAGCAGACGTTAACAGTTTTCCCTGTTTTCTCTGCAACTTTTGAGATGATACCTCGGAACCAGAGAAATATGGATTTGCTCCATCCACCGTGAATTATGGTCCCAAACTCCGCTCTCCGTTCTCAGCTCCAACCACTGACCTTCCAGGATCGTGAACAAAGAATCCCGGAATGGTTTGGGTTGGAAGGGGCATTAAAAACCATCGAGTTCCAATCATGGGCAGGGACACCTTCCACTATCCCAGGCTGCTCCGAGCTCTGGCCTGGAATACTTCCAGGGATGGGGTAGTTACAACTTCCCGGGGTAACCTGTGTCAGGGTCTCACTCCCACCCCAATCCAACACTGGGTTGTACAACGAGCAACCAACGTATCCCAAACACTTCCCAATGGTTCCCAGAGGTGTCACAGTTGTTGGGTGACCCCATCCCTATTCCTGAATGGATGGACCTCTTAGGGACCCTGAGAGTGCAGCTGAAAAGCTCAGAAGTGATGGAATTAGTCTGGTTTAACCCATTACTGTCCATCAGTGGGATTATGGTGGATGACTCGGCGCAGACCCTGATTGCCTCAATCTCCAGCACAACAAGAGGAAGATGCAAAGGATGAGAAAACTCCCCTGGAATTCCCAAGGATACATTCTCCTTCCCGAAAGAGAGGGGATACATTGAGTTTTCATGTTCATTTCATCCATGGCAAGTCAACCACACCGCTTTGTGGGAATGAGATATAGGAACTGCAATGCATCCAATGGCCAACAAGTGACTCTATCCCTCAATCCAAGATCCCCATTCCACTCTGTCTCCCTTCCCCGAGGATTTAGGGAGAAAGGGTTAAATACATGCTGACAGCACACCAGGACTGGCACCTGTGGCTCCACTCACTCCGGAATAACATGGAAAATAATCTATCAAAAAGGAAGGAAGACAGGTGCCCTTTCCCACCACATGATCCCGTTGTCTCAAGGTGGTGAAATCACTTCCGCAGGGAAACTTGTAACAGCACTCAAGGAATGTCAGAAAAACGGGAAGGAAAATCGGGAAGGCTTCCCTGGGAACGGATGACAGGGGCAGCATGAAATGGATGGTCCCATCCCATGGAAGTGTTCAAGGCCAAGCTGGATAGGGCTTGGAATAACCTGGTCTAGTGGCTGGCATCCCTGCCCGTGGCAGGGGAGTTGGAACCAGATGCTGTTCCAAGGTCTCCTCTAACCCAAACCATTCCAAGATTCTCTGAACTGGGTCATGAGCTGGGTCAGACAGTCGGCAACTGGTACCTAAAAAATGTTGCTAAGGGAGCAAAGAGAAATTGGAAACCCAAACCCACCCACTGTGAAGGAAAGGAAGGGATGGAACAAGGAGGTCGCTGTGTCCAAGGGACTCGGAACACAACATCCCAACCTCCTGCAGATGGTGACTGGAAGGGATGGTGGTTCCTCCTCCTCTTGGATGCTCGGCTGTATCTCCCCTTTCCCAGGGAAGTCACCCTCACCCACCACAGTGGCTGAGCCCCGTTTCAAAACCTGCATCACCCACTTTATCTTTCAGCTCTAATCCTTAAAGGCTTCAGATCTTTGAAACCTGGGAAAAAAATCCTTGTAATCACCACATCACAGAATAATTTAGGCTGGAAAAGACCATCAAGTCCAAACTTGGACCAATCACCACCTTGTCAACCAGACCAGAGCGCTGAGTGCCACATCCAGTCATTTCTTGAACACCTCTGGGGATGGTGACAACTGTTTTCCATCTTAATCCGTTCAACGTGCTCCGGGCCATGGAACGGAACAAAAGAGAAGAAAATAAAAGGAAAAAAAAGAAAACAAAACTAAACCACACGAGCGAATCCTCCACTGACGAGTTCCTTTCTCCTGAGCTGGCATTTCTCTGACAAATGTTGGATTATCTTGTTCTTTACTTATTTATAGTGCTGGAGGGGTAGGATTGTCCCTCAAGAGGCGCCGCCAAGTTTTCAGGAAGAAATATCAGAGTTTCCCCAGCAGTGCCAGACACAACTCATTATTTGCAGACAGGTGACTTTTGTTTTCCACACTTGCAGCAGGATTTGAGAAGAAAACTCTTCAAAGTGGGTCAGTGCTTCATTCCCCCACTGGGGGTCTAGAAACTCAACTCAAAGGTCTCTCTGCTCCCAAAAACATGTCTTAGAAGCAGTTCTGGCTCTCCAGAGGGAGAGCTGGAATCTTCTGAAGGAGTTTATAGAATCCTAGAATATTCTGAGTTGGAAAGGATACACAAGGATCATCTAGTCCAACTCCTGGTCCTGCACAGGACACCTCAAAAATCCCACCCTGTGCCTGAGAGTGTTGTCCAAATGCTCCTTGAGCTCTGGAAGCTTTGGGACCACGACCACTTCCCTGGGGATCCAGCTTCTCTGGGAAACCTGTGAAAGGGCCTCACCACTCTCATAGGGAAGAACTTCTTCCTGATATCCAATCTAATACTACTCATTTTCAGTGGGAAGCCATTCCCCCTTGTCCTATCACTCCTTGCAAAAATTCCCTCTCCATCTTTCCTGTCAGCCCCTTCAGGCACTGCAAGGTTCCAATGAGGTCACCACGAAGCTTCTCTTCTCCAGGCTGAACAATCCCAATTCCCTCAGCCTTTCCTTGTAGCAAAGGTGCTCCATCCCTCTGATCATCAACCCCAGAAGGCTTCTGCTGCCTCTGTGCCAGGTCTGTGACACGTGGACATCCCATTTCTTTGGTGGCCACATCCACATGACCCGTGGAAAGAGGCTGGAAGCAGGAGCAGCATCGCTGCCATCTCTCAGCGTGACGCTTCATCCATCCCAACTCCTCCACGGCAAATCCCTCATCCCATTTCCAGCAGAGAGAGGCTGCGAGGAGAGAGGACATCTCCCTCCAGGATTTTTAAGGGATGATCAACCTCAATGTCACCAGGAGCAACCGAAATTTAAGGCCAGCAAATCGCAGCCCTTGTGAGCTGCGCTCCCGGCAAAGCCGCGGGAGATAAGGGGGAGGAGTGAAAAGGAGAATCAATAAATCTTAACCTCATTCACAATGATCTGGAGCTCTTATTAAGTAAATTAATTTAAGTTAATTTAACTCGATCATGACTCCCGATCACAGTGATTTAGTGAGGGGGAAATTGCATTAGGAAAGGCCACACTCACCAGATAGAAGAACGGAAGAAAATTAGATCCACTTAGCAATGTGAATTAATATGGAAATAGCAGGTGTAAATTTCACCTTATCAAGAGAGTGAAAATTATCTTCATAAATTTGGAGAAATAGGCCCCGGGTTGCTTATAAATCTATTTAAAACAAAAATATTACAAAAAGTGGAGTAAAATTAATTTAAAATATACTCCCACCTATCGCCTCGAAGAAAAGTCAGCAGCAGGGCCGAGTTTAATGCAACCCAGCAAGAAGGGAAGGATGGAATTCATTCCCGAGGGATTGGCATCAGGTACCTCCAGCAACTCTCCCTGTCACTCATTTCCCAAAGCCACATCCCTCTTCATCTTAATCTGGTTATTTGGGGGTTTATTGGCAAAAAGGGCAACATCCTGGATGTCCCAACAAAGTAAAACCCTGGCACATCACTTCCAGATATCCAAAAACCTGGACTTCATGGAAGAAATTGCTCCTTAGTGCCAGCTGGGAACCAGTTTGGAGTAGCACTGGAGGGCAGCACCACCAGTTGATATCCCACTGCTGGCTTAAGGGGAAGAGGATATTAAAAATATCAAA
>VWZT01005507.1:159216-197991 GCA_013397055.1 Pachycephala philippinensis
ATAATTATTAAAATGAAAAATATTCTAGAAATACTACAAATAATTGACTACTCAGTATGAAAAATAAAACTGAGGTGACTAAAGGGGTGTCCCACCATCACCAGAGCTACTCCTTGTTTTGGGAAGAGCAAAGAAAATCGGGAAAAAGCAGCTCTTGGCATGTTGCTTGTGACAGATCCAAGATGATGATAGGAACGATGGAGCAAAAACTCCCGTAAAAACTCCAGGAGAAGCATTTGCCACGTGCTTCCTCCAGACAGGCCGGATGATTGATCACCCCCAATGAAGGTAATTGGGAGACGGAGATTTATGGCTTCTTTAAAACATAATTGTTTTAATTTGCTGATGGCATTTTATCAAGATTTTGTCTGAAGCAGCTGTAAGATCTAAACTACACCAATTTAATGAAGTCGGAGATTAATACGGAGAAAATGATCCCGCAAGTGGGAGCTCCCGGCCAATTGCGGCAGAACGAGACCGTTCCTTGGAAAATCACCGCTGGGTTGAGCTAGAGCCACCACCCAGATCCCAGAGGTTCCTGCTCTGAATTCCATGCCTAAAGCTTCTCCCCTCCTTGATTCTCACCACGGATCCTCCATCCATCAACCATCCAGATCTGGAGTAACAAGGTGTGAGGGAAGAAGCTGAGCCCAACAGTTGGAGGATAATTTGTTTCCTATTAATTAAGGCTGAAAGTCACAGAATCATGGAATGGTTTGATTTGGGAGGGACCTTTAAGATCCATGAGTTCCAACCCCCTGCCATGGGCAGGGACACCTTCCACTATCCCAGGTTGCTCCAAACCCCGTCCAACCTGGCCTTGGACACTTTCAGGGTGGTGAGGCCTTGGCACAGGTTTCCCAGAGAAGCTGTGGCTGCCCCATCCCTGGAAGTGTCCAAGNAACAGCCCAACCCTCCTGTGATTCCATGAAATTGAAGGATGATGGAGCAGGCAAAATATTATGTGGTTTGTTTCTGGAAAGGGAAATGCAAGAATTTGGTCCCAAGGATGTGCAAATGGAAGTGGCACCTCCAAGCCAAGCAGTAATTGGAGGAGACAATCCAGAACAAAAGGAGACGTGTGGATCTCAGGGATGATGCCCAGGTGGGAAAATAGCGAAGGCAAAAGTAGAATGTGAAGACAAAGGAGGAGGTGGTGCAGGTAAGGTTGACCATGAGCCCAAAAGGATTCCAGTTTCCATACTGGAAGAAGCACTTCGAGACCAGTAGAGTACAGGAGATGAGGAGTTTCTCAACCAAGAGCTTGGAAAACAGACAAAATAATTGACTCAACCTTTTTTTCCAATCTCTCTCTTTACCGCATACTTCGCTTCATCACCCTGAACTCTTCCAAAACCAACTGTTCCTTCAGATACCCATTTCTGAATCCCAAAATTCACTTTTAAAGGGAAAAATCCAAGTCAGGCTTTAAAAACAATCACCGTGATTTTTGTCCCTCCACAGCTCTATCATAAAAGCCACCAATCCTCAGGGCATTTCTGGGGAATGGTTTTTGGAGGAAACCACCTGGAGCAGGGAGAACAAACCTGGAGAAGAACAGCACAGGCTCTCTTTTCCCAAAACATTGCCCGTGACTCCTGGCATTTCAGGGGGAGGACAAGTTATTCCTGACCTAAAAATAGCCAAAATCTGTATTTTTATCAAACCCATCACTTCTAATTGCACCTTGTTTTAAAGAATCAATTATTTTACTGACCTTCCCGCAAGCTCCGGGTCTCGTCTTGGCCTCTGAGATGTTCCCTGGAAACACCTCCACCTCTACAGATTTAGGAATATTCCAACTCAAGGTTGTGGCACCTTCAGTGCCTCCCTTCTCTAGGCTGTGACAAAATATTTCCTGATGTTCCACCCATCCAGAAAATTGGGAATAAGCCAGTTTGGGACAGCACCTACATCCTAGTGTAGGTTTGGAGCATTCAACACGCTCCCCTTCATCACCAACATCCACATGTTTATTCATCCTCTTTTCAGCTTATTTAACTGCTCCATGGAAACAATTAATTCCAAGAGGGAATAAATCGGAAGCCACAGGCATAAGCTGTTGGCACCAGCTCAGGATAACACAATTCCTAATATGATTTTACACTTTAAGTCAATAAACTCTGCGTAGACCAAACAAACACAGAAATTAAACGGCGAAGACGCAACAGAAAAACACAGAGCCAATGTGGGAGGTCCCGTGGCTCCCACATCCCAACCAGCTGCATTCCAGGGATGGAAGGATTACCTGGATGTCACGGGGCGCCTGGTCTTCCAGGTGGGAATGGGGCTGGTGAAGGATGATAAGGCTGGAGACACCACATTCTTCTTCACGATCCTATAACGTGTCTTTATCACCTTGTTGGCTGGGGGGCTCCTTACGAAGTGGAAGTTGGATCCTGGGAGAAAAAACATGGAAAAACAGGCTTGAAATGCAGGTGTGGATGGGACAGGAGGGATCTCACCGACATTCTCACAGAATCATGGGATTTTTAAGGTTGGAAAAGACCTTTAAGATCATCAAGTTCAACAGTCATTGGTCCCACATCCAACTCAAGTCCTACATCCAACTTTTTAGCACCTGAAAAAAAAGTGGTGAAGTTTCAGGAATGGGACCACCATGGCTGATGGTAACAGAAAGGTCCTCATGGGCTTGGGAATGTTTGGCTTCACCAGCCCATCAGCAAAGCTCTACCACAGGAATCATGGATTCACCAACAACACCTTGATGCCAACATCCACACTGGAAATAAACGTATGCCTTTAATCCTTGGCATTTTCATCATATTTTTCATCCTTGGAAGTGTTGAAGTCCAGGCTGGATGGGGTTTGGAGCAACCTGGGATTGTGGAAGGTGTCCCTGCCCATGGCAAGGAACTGGATGAGCTTTAAGCTCCCTTCCAACCCTACCCATTCCCGGATTCTCTGTGTTGCAGGATGATCTACATCCCGAGTTATTCCGTGGAATGTTTCGTGCAATTAACAGTTCTACGTTTGACTGTGGTTTTCCTCCACGAGCCATTTTTTTTTTTCCCCAAGCTTTCAGGAACGCACCTAATTGCCCGACTTTTATAACATACAGCTGTAACTGCCCAGATAATTAAAGCTGACACTCCATGCTGAGCCTCGGTCTCCGGGTTTTATAACTGATTTAAAGGACCGGCTGTTTTTCTTGGAGATCCTCTCATTAAAATTATGGAGAGGTTGGGAGGGGAAAAGCGGGATCATTATTTCCGCTGAAAATGTTAGACCCATCCCCATGTTTGTCTCTGTGAGAGGAGGGAGGGTAAGGCAGATTCCCAGGTAAACTAGGAAAAATAGGGAAATGCATTGTAGAGCTGATACCATTCCCTAGAAAGGAGGGAGCAGCTCCCCCACTTCCCTGCAACAGTGGCAACATCAATCCGCAGCTTTACATACGGGGAATGTTTTCCTTCTTGAGCATTCCCAACAAGTTGATGACTTGTGCTGGCTTTGGGAGGGATCAGGCAACACAAATTTCTGTTCCCAAACTCAGCAGAACAGTTACAGCTCCTAGCGATGGGAAAAAGGGAAAACCAGGCTCTGCCATGGCAGAAAAATCACTGGAATTTTTCCTATTAAAGATGATGCTCGCAACGTTCTGCAATCTGAACCCATGGGATAAATCATGGAACTAAAGGATCTTCCAAGTTCTCTTCCAGTAGAAACCGTTTGATGATTCAATGACTGGAGGAGTCACAGCCACTTTAGAGGTGAGGAACTTTAGAGGTCACTTTAGAGGGGAGCCAAGAAGGGAGAGAGGAAAGAACACGGAAAGCAAACAGGATTCATTCCTCTTTCCCTGTCCTGGGATTTCTTCGTAGCAGATCAAATTCTTCAGGGCAGTGACCAAACCCCTGCGTGGGCTTTTAAAGCCTTTGCAAGGTTGCAGCTCTAATTACAATTGAAATTGCTCCCAAATACTGGCAAATTTGGAGCCTCTTCCTTCCTTTCCATTTAGGGAAGGAAAATGGGAACAATAAAAGGATAGAGGTGTGCCAACCCCTGCAGGGACCAACACCACACACACGATGAAATCCCAGCCACAGCGACGGTGGGACTGTCCTGAAATCATGGAATCATGGATTGGTTTGGGTGGGAAGGGACTTGGAAGACCATCCAGTTCCACTCCCTGCTATGGGCAGGGACATCTTCCACTATCCCAGGTTGCTCCAAGCCCTGTCCAGCCTGGCTTTGGACACTTCCAGGGATGCAGCAGCCACAGATTCTCTGGGCAACCTGTGCCAGGGCCTCACCATCCTCCCAGGGAAGAATTCCTTCCCAATATCCTATCTAACTCTGCCTTCTGTCACTTTCGTCACCCAGAACATGTGGACACACCCAACCTCTCATGGATACAGCACCAACCACGTACCCAAAGGACTTCCTTCCCACCGGGAAAGGGATGAGAGCCACAATCCCACATCCTCCCCAAACAGCAACAGCACAAGTTGCCCCTTTCCCTCCTCCACTCCGACCTCACGGAATTACTAAGCTGGGAATTCACTGAATACACAATTAACATTTTTTTGCCCCCACACAAGCTCGAGCTGCCACCAATCAACCCAGAGCTGCATCAAACTTCTGCCTGACAAGAAAGAGAGGTCCCAAATTATTGCAGGCATCCCCCTCCTCCTCCTCCTTCCCCAAACACGCTGGCACCTGGTAAACTCTATTCCCAGAGGTAATTGGATGGTGTATTCATTCCGAAGCTGCTCCTTGGAAAGTGCCTGATGCGCGACTCCAGCATTAACCACCTCCTCAAAGAGCCTCTCCGAAGAGCTCCGTTTTCTATTATTACTTGCTAGCTGAGGGGTTTTGTGTAGATAATCATGTTATTTAGACAGGATGTTGGTTTAATTCCCTTCATTACAGGCTCCCAGGGTTGTAATTTTTTCCTCTCTGCGTGATGTATTCCCCGTGGCACATTTCACTCAAATCAAACACTTCACGCTTTTATTACAAACAATACCCCAGCGTCCCCCGTTATCAGCCCGGCGCACACATCCCCACTCCTCGCCGCGATCCAGAGGTCACTTCTAATGACTAATCGATCTCATTAGCTTTCCTAATTAAAAACTTTACTACCGCCATGGAAGACAAACTACAAAAAAACTGCTTGCATCATATTCGAATGGGATATGAGCATCATTTATCAGCCAGGGCCGTGCGCTGCTGAGCTCGGGGCTTTCTGCGGAGCCGCGAATCCCGCGAGCGCCTCCCGTTCCCAGGGAAAAAAAAAATCCTGGTGTAAACACAAAATGTAGAATTGTTAAGGTTGGAAAAGACCTCTAAGGTCATCAACCCAGTGCTGCCAAGGCCACCACTAAACCAAGTTCCCAAGTGCCACATCTACGCGGATTTTAAATCCCCCCAGGGATGATGATTCCTCCACTTCCCTGGGCAGCCCGAGCACCCCTTCAGTGGAGAAATTTTTCCAAATATCCAATCAAAACTTCCCCTGGTGCAACTTAAGGCTGTTTCCTCTTGTCCAATGCTGACCTTGAGACAGGGAATTTGTTGCCAAAACCTCTTACCAGGGTGCTCCAAGCAGATGGGATCCAGGAGCCACAAGCACACACATCCCTTAGGAAAGGGGTTGGATGCAAGGGTCCTTATTTCTTCTCTTATTTTCCTGAGAGAAGTACCAGGAATTGGCCCCCTGAGGAAACTGAAGTAGGGAGGGCATAAGAAGAGTTCACTCCTGGAATATTTTACCTGGGGAAGAGTCTGGAGAAACCATCTTTTAAAGGAGGCTTAAAAGAAAGATGGGAAATTACTTTGGGCAAGGTCCTGGAGTGACAGGACAAGGGGGAATGGCTTCCCACGGCCAGAGGGCAGGGATAGATGGGATATTGGGAAGGAATTCTTCCATGAGAGGGTGGTGAGGCCCCGGCACAGGTCGCCCAGAGGAGTTGTGGCTGCCCCATCCATGGATTGGATGGGGCTTGGAGCAACCTGGTCTAGTGAAAGATGTCCCTAAAAGCCGTGTTGATGTGGCACTTGGGGACAGAGTTTAGTGGTGGCCTTGGAAGTGCTCGTTAACATTTGGATTTGATGATCTTGGAGCTCTTGTCCAACCAGAATGATTATTCCATGATTCTGTGATTCTAAATCCATGAGGCAAGAGGAAGATGATGCTGCTCAGGATGGATTAGGGAAACCACAATATTGGTGGAGTAAATCCCGTCCAGCTGCTGTTGGGAAGAAGGAAGTTAAACAAGCAAGGGGAATTTCAGGAGGGCAGATTCCCAAATCCAAGAGATTATTGCTGCTTTTGGAAAAGGATATGGGATAGAAAAGCTTCCTGTATGTGCACAGGAATGGGGAAAAGAACTAAATTAAGTCATGACCTGGGTGCCACAAGGTCTCCCATGCTCAATCCCTGACCACCACGACCCTTCCCGCGTGTCTCCATCGGGGCTCAATTCCAAGCTGTGCCGTTAATCCTGATCGGAGGCAGGAAGGGAAGCAGTGAGTGACAGGTACATTGATCTTCCAGCACCTGGAAGCGAGATGGGAACAGGGACGAATGCAAATTGGGGAGCAGAAGCTGAACCTTGGATTTGCTGCCAGGATTGTCCCCAGTGCCGGGGAAAATCTCGGGGATGAAAGGGATGCAGCAGGACCATCCCAAGGAAAAAAGCAAAGCAGAGACCAAAAACCTCTGATAAAATCAAATTGCTCTTTCCAAACAGGCATGAGGAAAAAAAATAAAGGGATAAGGACTATTAGGACATGTGCAAAGGAGACACCAGCATGTCCCAACTCCCGATAAAGGGCAAAAAACTCACACTTGGAACCCAAAGCAGCTCCAAAAAGAACTGAAAATCTCTGCCGAAGGATTTTTAGGAAGCAAACCCTTCCCAATATGAAGATGAATCCCTCACCATGGGATTTGCTCCAGGTCTGGAAGTTAAGATTCAGCAAATCCCACCATTATCTTCTCCCTGTATCCCAGAACAAAGAGGCTGCTCATCCAAAGCCATCCCAGTCTGCAGCAGGACAATCACACACATCCAGTGATGCTCTGGGATGGTATGGGATCAAACCTCCCTCTTTTCCATGGGAAAAGGCATCCCTGACTCAAAACAATTTGCTGCTGGCTTCCATTATGTGGGATGACCAATGTCAAGGCATGGAATGAGGCCCCCACATTCGTTCCTCGTAAAATCCCTGCAAGACTATTTCCTATTGGATCTGATCCTTCCGTGCTGTCTCCCACTTCACGGACAAAGGGAAGGTGGTGGAGGAGCTTTTCTGGATTTTGGAAGAAGGTCCAAGGGCAAATTTGAGGGCAGAAGAGGAGTTGGCAGCTAGGGGAAACCTCAACAGCAGAAGCACCCCAGGAAGCTCTGATGGCCAGGATGGATCAGCCTCATTCCTGCTGAGACAGCAGATTACAGGGATTGGGGAAAATCCCAATCATTGCCCTTTGTATCAACCAAGAGGCAGGCTGCTCTAAGCCCTGTCCAGCCTGGCCTTGGACATTTCCAGGAATGGAGCAGCCACAGCTTCTCTGGGAAACCTGTGCCAGGGCATCAGCACCCTCACAGAGAAGAATTCCTTCCCAATATTCCATCTAACCCTGCTCTCTGGCAATGGGAATCCATTCCCCCTTGTCCTGCCACTCCATTCGCTTGTCCCAAGTCCCTCTCCAGCTCTCCTGGAGCCCCTTTAGGCAATGGAAGGGGCTCCAAGGTCTCCCTGGATCCTTCTCTTCTCCAGTCTCAGACTTCAGCTCATCATTGGGTACAGAGGTGGAAAAACACCCAAACCTTCTGGGGATTACCCCCAACACCACTTGCTTCCCTGGATGAGAAAAAGCCTGGATGGGAAGGGAATAGCAACGGAGAGAAAAACTGAGAAAGATAGAGAAAAGTTGGGCTAAAACAAGAATCATGGAATAGTTTGGGTTGGAAGGGATCTTCAACACCATCAAGTTCCAGCCCTCTGAACATCTTCCACTAGACCAAGCTGCTCCAAGCATTTGGAAATGACCTTCAACAGGGATAAATCCATGGGAAACCTGACTAAGTTCCACCACAGCTCCTCCACCCAAAAGCAAATGGTTCTGGGGTTTCCCATCACAGCAGCACCACCTGGATGGCGTCACCCCTGAACCGCGCGGCTCCGACACCTTTTGTCCCGGCTGCCAACTTGGCCAAGTCCCTGGAGTTAACAAAAGCTTTGGGATTACTGTAATACTGTTAGGAATTCAGTGTGAAAGCAGACACCAGTATTAGGGATGATTATCCCGGAGCAGGTTCAATATGTTCCCACAGAATGGCACAGCAAGAGGTTAATTATGTTGCGACTGGAATCAGCTTCCAAAAGGACCATCCTTGGGTTTAAGAGGGGAATTTAATTTTCACACTCATTCAGTTCCGAGCTCTTTCAAGAGCGACGGCTCTTTATGCCAGCATGTAAACGATGCTTTATGATCATGAACTGCTGCTTAATAGGAAATAAATCCATTTGATCCAAAGTGCTTTACCTGGGACCCAGAGCACAGCGCCTGCTCCAGTTGTCATATCCAGAGAGGACGGGAGAAGGGCGGGATCTGGAGCCAAAACATTTTAGAGGGCTCCAAACCCATTGGAAAATTTGCTTAGCATGGCAGCTGCTTTCAGCTGGGAATATTTGGGGAATTAACACCAAATCTGTTTGGCTAAGTCCGTTATGCCAATTGGACCACAGGAAAAGAGGAAGGTCATGGAATCCACCAGGAGCAAGGCTGAGTTGGGCACTGGCACTTGGAGCTGAACTGCAAGGGAACACTCATTTCAGCAGGAAAAATATTAAATTCATGGAATTGTTTGGCTTGGAAGGGGCCTTAAGATCAGCTTATTCCAAAACCCTTGCCATGGGCAGGGACACCTTCCACTGTCCCAGGTTGCTCCAAGCCCTGTCCAACCCGGCCTTCCAGGGACACTTCCAGGGACGGGCATTCACAACCTCTCTGGACAAATCCACGTATCCAATAAATTCCATGGGTCTGGGTCTGCGTCCAAAATTCCTGGGTTTAGGTAAAAAGCACAGGACTTTTGTTTCCAGGAAATACAGAGGAGGAAAACATCACCCAACTTGAAAAAAAAATTCTGGCAGCAGGGGCAGGAGGGATTCTGCCCCTCTGCCCTGCTCAGGTGAGACCCCACCTGGAATTCTGCATCCAGCTGTGGTGTCCAACAGCAGAAGAACGAGGAGCTGCTGGAGCGAGTCCAGAGGAGGCCACGGAGATGCTCTGAGGGCTGGAGCCCCTCTGCTCTGGAGGCAGGCTGGGAGAGCTGGGAATGTCCAACCTGGAGTAGGGAAGGCTCCAGGAAGACCTTATTAGAGCCTTTCAAAAATCCAAAGGTTTAGGAAAGCCCCACCATGCGTGGAGATGTCACAGGGGAACAAAGTGATTCCTGAGGTGTGGAGAAGAAAGAAGGGGAGCGAGGAGAAGAGCATCTGGAAAAGCTGGGGATGGCACAGCCAGGAGAAATCCGACAGCGAGGAAAGATCGGCAGTGAGCGTGACGGGAGAGAAGCAGAAACAAAAGCAGCAGACGTGAAAGTCATGGAGCTCCAAGAAACTCCCTGGAAAAATGCTGCTGCAAAAGACACTCAGGATCAGCTTCCCAAATGGCTGAGGACCTGCACTCCCTTTCCAGCCCACTGGTGCAATCCCCACTTCCATCTGCAGCTGGGATGCTGCACAGAACGGATTTTAGAGGATCTGGTTTAGTAGATCTGGTGTCTTTGGGGTTTGGGTGCACCCAGCATGCCACAAAACCCAACACGGAATAATGGAATGGTTTTGGTTGGAAAAGAGCACTAAGATCATCGAGTCCAACCATTCCCTCAGCACTGCCAAGGGCCCTAATAAACTATGACTCCAAGTTCTTCATCCCCACATTTTTTAACACTTCCAGGCATAGTAATTTTCCACAACTGCCAAGGGAGCCTATTCCAATGCCTGATCACTATTCCATGAAGAGCTCTAATATCCAATCTAAACCTCTCTTAGCACAACTTGAGGTCATTTCCTCTTGTCCTTTCCCTGGTTCCCTGGGAGCAGATCCTGACCCCTGGCTGCACCCTCCTGTCAGGGAGTTGTGCAGAGCCACAAGGACCTCCCTGAGCCTCCTTTTCTCCAGGCCGAACCCCTCCAGCTCCCTCAGTCGCTCCTGGTTCTACAGACCCTTCCCATCCTTCGTGGAATACCATCCCTGGAAGGGTTCAAAAATGTGTGGATGTGGCATTTGGGGACGTGAATTAGTGGTGGCCTTGGCAGCGCTGGCGGAACATTTGGGACTCGATGACCTCAGAGGTCTTTCCCACCCGAAGACATCCTACATTTATCCACACAAGACCAATCCGTATCATTTTCCAAAGGGGTCTGGGTCACTTCAGCCCCACCAGCCCCTGGAGCCAGCTGATTTGGGAAGCCACAGAAAATAAGAGGAAGAACAGTGCCTTTGACTCAGCCCTACAATTCCAATACCAATATTCCAGCTGCAACAGAAATGCTGGCAAATACCTTGGTTTATTCCCTCCAATCCCAAACTATGGACAGAGGCAGAGACAGAGGGGTTCAACAAGGTCTCGCTGGGGACAGGAGGACACATCACCTGTCACCAACCTCCCAGTAACCCAAACAACCCCACCAGCTCTGTCACATCCCCATCCCCAAAAAGCCCCAGGATGGCCCTTCCAAATGTCACAGAATCGTATGAGCCTTCCAAGGATGAGGAGATCCCACGTTATCCACCAGGAGTGGCAAGAGGAGGTCACACTGAAGGCTCTAAACACCCTTTTCCCAGCTCCAGCCCGTGTTAAAGAGCCTGAATGGGTCTCTGGAGCATCGGCCCTTGTTCAAACACAACCCTTATTACTATAACAAAAGAGGGTGGTGGGTTTTCCTTCCCCCCTTCCCTCAGTGAATGATTATTAATGTGTTTCCAGGAGCTGGATCCATTCCTCTAAATGAGAGCGGGATGGCAGGAGGAAAGCTGATAAATGCCCTCCTCCCCCCAGCCTCGCGGCGGGAGCTGCCAGGGGTGCTCGTTCTAACAAGCTGCAGATGGAAGACGACTGGAATAACAAAGTATGAATTTTTATGAGTCTAATAAATCACTCCACTTTTCCTGCTCTTGATCGTTTCCAGCACTTCAGACACCAGAAAAACCCCGGCTATAATCAAATGGGTTCAGGGATCTCGTGTTCACGCCTCGCCGTGGCACGGGGAGAGGTGGCTCTGCCTCGGGAAACGATGGGAGCGCTCGGCGGGCTGGAATTCCATTTGCATTCGTGCTTTAGGATTGACTTCATTTTTTTTTTATTTTATTTTATTTAAATTTAACAAGGAAAAATTTGAATCTCTTAGGTATTCCCCACCCTCAAAGCCACTTATCCAACTGAAGGCCACCCGGCTTTTAGCTTTCCTAAGTATCTACTTAAAAAGAACCTGACCTGACTCCGGCATCAGCAGAGGAACTTGGATAAACTCAGGCAGATGGGAGGAAAACTTTGCAGGCAGAAGGTTCATTAAGATCCTTTCAATTCTCCTTTCTAAACTTTCATATAAAGCAGGTGATGGACAGGCTCAAAACCCATCCCAACGAGAAACAAAGGGATTCAACTACAAGTTGTAACCACTGCGTAGGTGCACATGGGTTTGCTGAGAGAAGTATTTACTGAAAAGCTGCAAAAACACAACATCCGTGGAAAGAAAGAATCAGGATGTTATTTTCCTTCACAAAAGACCACTATTGAAACCTCCCAGACAGACGAGAACAGAGCTGAATTCAGACACACCACAATGGTTCCCTGCCCAGGGCAGGCAGTTGGAATGAGATGATCTTTAATGCCTCTTCCAACTCAAACCATTCCATGATTCCATGTGATTAAGCAAAGGAGAACCATTGCTCGACTCCAGTCTACAACCCCTCAAGACCAAGCACAGCTCCAGGATCTTTGAAACCTGGAAAAAAAAACCCCTCCTTATAATCACAGAATCATTAAGGTTGGAAAAGACCTCCAAGATCATCGACTCCAACCTGTGGCCGATCCCCACCGTGTCACTCAGACCAGAGCCCTGAGTGCCACATCCAATTATTCCCTGAACACTTCCAGGGATGGGGACTCCACCACCTCCCTGCGCAGCCCACTCCAATGCTTAACAACTCTTTCCATGAAGATTTTTTTCCTGAAATGGAATTAATGTTGCAGCTCTCCCGGTCTCCCAGCACTGTGTTGACAGTGAGTCCCCATCCCAGTATCCCAAACCTCGACGCTTCACCTCCACGAAGGAAGGACGCCAAGTTAACACGGAAACCTGTTGTTTCCATCACCCTTATCCTGCCCTAGTCTTTAATCCATCCAATATGTTCTTTTTCCCCGCTTTTCATTTGCTTTTCCAGCACTGCACTGCATCAGGGAGGGAATTCATCTTTGACAAACATTTACCGATTATCAAATCACAACTGCAGCCGCCGACAGGGGCAATAAGTCACTTTAAGCAGCCGCCCGTATTCCAGGCTCAGGAGTTTGGGCAGCTCCTCGATGACAAATCGCTCCTGTCAAAGCCGCGTGTTCCCGGCCGCTCCGGAGCCGTGTTCCCTGTTGTTCCACGCTACCTGGTGTTTAATGACAACACTGTCAGACTAAGACGAAGCCGCTGCGCCACCGACTGCCAAAGCCCCATTAGAGGGAAGATTGAGACCCTACTCTTCCCAAACTCACTCAAGCAACACAACCCGCGAGTTTTTATAATTACGGCGCGAGAGCCATCGATCCCGCGCTGACATCCAACCTATCCCTATGAAATGGGAGTAGTTTGCTGGCTGACAGTTGCTATAGATTATTGCGGGTGGGTTGGTTGTTTTTTTTCCCCCCTTCTTTTTATCCATCGCTCGACAAAGCTCAGGATGGATGGGAAGGAAGAAGAGGAAAACATGTGCGGTCTTTTCGGTGCTGTTTCTATCCCAGCTCTTCCCCTTCAAAGCGACTTCAGAGAATCCCAGAATGGTTTGGGTGGGAAAGAGACCTTGAAGATCTTCCAGTTCCAAAACCCTGCCATGGGTGGGGACACCTTTCACTATCCCACATTGCTCCAAGCCCTGTCCAACCTGGCCTTGAACACTTCCAGGGATGGGGCAGCCAAAACTTCTCTGGGCAATCTGTACCAGGGCCTCACCACCCTCACAGGGAAGAATTCCTTCCTTATTTCTGCTCTAAATCTTCCCTCTTTCAGTTAAAACTTTCCCCCTCGAGGAGGAAGAACATTGCTGTTGCTTTAAAGAAATGTGTTCATCTGCTTGAAGCCGTTACAGGATCCGTTAAGTTCCTATAAATAAGGAATTTCACAGCCTAAGCTGTGCACGAGCATCGGGGCATGTGGTTGATTTCCTTGGATTGCCCATTTGGGCGATCCAGCTGGATGAGTTTGGCACTCATCCACTTCTCCCACCTCCCCAAAGACCACGGCTTCAGCTGTGCTGGAGGAGAAAGAATCCGACAGCATTCCATGCTCAGCGCCGGGTTGGATGGCACCAAGAGGCACCCAAACCCTACCCACCACCCCATTCCATGGGCAGAACTTCAGGAATTGACCTCTAGGGCTTAACTGGGAGCTGACGGCCCAAAACCACTGTTCCTGCACCAGAGATGGAATTTTCTCATAGGTCCGACCCAAATAAACATCCTCTTCAGGACAGGGTGCAGTGAGAGGGAGCTTAAATCATGGAAACACAAGGTCAAGGCTTTCTCTTGGATCAAATCCACACGGGACCACGGTCATTGCAATTTATGATGTGGAAAACAGGATTACAAGAAGGAAATTTCCACTGGTTACCTGGATGGCTCAGGAGAGCCATTCCTCCTTAGGAAATCCCAAACAAGCACCACACCACAAGACTGTGGAATAATTTTGATCCAAGGTCCTCTCCAGCACATGGTGGGATCCTTGGGGTGTCCTGTGCAGGGCCAGGAGTTGGACTGGATGATCCTTGTGGGTCCCTTCCAACTCATGATATTCCATGATCCCTTTCAGCCATAGTTTCGAAGCATAAAGGCACAAAGATGATCCCACATCACTTTTTTAGGAAAGGGAAAAGAGGAAAGCTTTGGCATTAGCAACTCCTCAGTTCCTGAGGTCAACAACATCGTAATAAGGAAAGCTCAAACCTCCAAGTCACCTGACCCCAAATAACTTTGCTAAATCCAAGGCTAACGAACAATGGAACAAAACAAGGAAAAAATTCCATTTTTGGCAGAAAGCAAAACCTCTTTTACCCAAAATGTCCATAATCCCATCTCTACCCTCCAATCCAGTGCTTTACACTCAGGTTTCTATCCCTGCATCCCTGAGCATCATCCCAGCCTGTTCAACAGCACAGCTTGAAGGAAACAGCATCTGGCCAAGGCCAGGTTGGATCGGGCTTGGAGAAACCTGGACTCATGGAAGGTGTCCCTGCCCATGGCAAAGGGTTGGAATGAGATGACCTTTGAGGCCTCTTCCAACCCAAACCACGTTCCTTAGATCTTTTCCTGCGACTCCAAACCTCCAGGGGCACCTGGATTATTCTGTTCCAACAAAAAATTCATTTTCCAAATCCTGAGTGACAGGGGAGCAGAGCGCTCCCTTTGTCGCACCCTCAGGATCACCTGGGGGTGTCAGTGTGGGAGAGGGGAAGAACAACAAATATCCCTTTTCCAGCCTCCGCGTCTGACGAGCTGCTCCAGACAGGGGGAGAAATATTTGATAAATTTTCATTTCCCTTCTGAAGCTGTCAGGGAATCTTTTTATTGACAGCGCTCCAGGATTTTTCCGTAGTCTCAGGGAAAAGGGCACGTGCTCTTGCTGGCTATTAACCAAATACATATTTTGGAGGGAGGAACAGCTACAATCCACCTCCTCCTCCAAATAAATCCTCCAGGTGTGAGTCCTGCAGAATTCCATACATCTCACAAGTCACGTGGGAGCCCAGTTCACCTGCCCTGACCCAGGAGGGATGATGCAGGGAAGATAAACCCAAAATCATGGAATTGTTGAGGTTGGAAAGTACATCCACGATCATTAAGGCCAACTGTAAACTCAGCATTGCCATGTTCACCACTAAACTGTACCCCCAAGTGCCACATCCATACGTTTCTTGGACACTTCCAGGGATGGTGCTTCCACCACCATGCTCCAAGGGCTGGAGCCCCTCTGCTCTGGAGCCAGGCTGGGAGAGCTGGGGGTGCCCAGCCTGGAGAGGAGAAGGCTCCAGGGAGACTTCAGAGCCCCTTCCAGTGCCTCAAGGGGCTCCAGGAGAGCTGGAGAGGGACTTGGGACAAGGGATGGAGGGACAGAACACAGGGAATGGCTTCCCACTGCCAGAGGGTGGGGTTAGATGGAATACTGGGAAGGAATTCTTCCCTGTGAAGGTGGTGAGACCCTGGCACAGGTTTTCCAGAGAAGCTGTGGCTGCTTCATTCCTGGAAGTATCCAAGGTCAGGCTGGACGGAGCTTGCAGCAACCTGGGATAGTGGAAGGTGTCCCTGACCAGGGAGGATGGAATGAGATGGTCTTGAAGGATCCCTTCCCACCCAAACCATTCCCAGATTCCAGGAAGACAAAAGGCAAGTGCACCAAAACCCCGCCTTAGCACAGCTCCAGCCCCTGGCAACAACAATCACCCAACAAACAACATCCTAAATGAGGAAACAGCTGGATTTTAAAAAGGATCATGGACTAAATCACTTTGGATTTCCTGCTGGTCCGCAGCTTGATGGCCTCTTGTCCAAAGGTCAGAAATTCCCTCTCCGAAATCCCCCCCGAATAGACTCTCTATAAAAAGAACCAGGAGCTCACAGCAAATCCCACGTGCACACTACAAAGCCGTAATCCCTGGAGCTCCAGGGATTCTGCACATGCCACTGGGAGTGTGAATAGCCAGACTCCCAGCCCGAATCTCAACCGCAGTAACGCCTCCCAAAGTTTTCCCGTTGGCTCCCAGGAAATCCATGCAATGGCTGTTTCTCGAGCACAGGGCCTAAGGATCTAATCCAGTACAGCAAATCCTTTGGGAGGGTTTATGACCAAGGAATCAAAGAATTCCAGGATGGCTCAGGAGTTCCACAAAACCAGGTACAAGGTTTTACAAAGCATCCGTGTATTTTCTTTTACAATAACCCAAAGCGATCCGTGGTCTTGGAGAATTTATGTCCCACGGGCAGGAAAACTTGATCTTATGTAAATGAAGATACATAAATAAAATGACCGAATAAAACCACCGGAAAATTCAAAAGGAGGAATAAAGGAAATCTTGTATCGCACAGTTTCAGCACGATGGAGTAGAGGGTTTCCACTGTCAGAAAGCAGGGTTAGACAGAATATTGGGAAAGAATTCTTCCCTGGGAGGGTGGGGAGGCCCTGGCATAGATTTCCCAGAGAAGCTGTGGCTGCCCCATCCCTGGAAATGTCCAAGGCCAGGCTGGACTTGGGGCTTGGAGCAGGATGCTGCAGAGAGCCAGGAGGTCCCCCCGAGCCTCCTTTTCTCCAGGCCGAGCCTCCCCAGCTCCCTCAGCTGCTCCTGGTGCTCCAGACCCTTCCCAGTTCCCTTTTCTGGACAGCAACAAACCCAAGGTCTGTCCCAGGAGCTATTTGGAGACACCAACGTGACCCCGAGCTGCCCACTGCCCACATGGGCACACGGAAAAGGCAGCAGGATTTCAGGGAAAAAGGCAGCAGGGACACTTTATTAACCTTTCTCTCCCTGACGTGTCCATGGCAAAGCCGGGCTGTCACCGGGAACATCAGGTTGTTTGGCCAAACTCAAACCATCTCCAAGAAAACAAGAGTTTGGAAAACTCTGTCCCCACAACCCCCCCTCTCCTTCAACTCCTCGGAGCGCAGCGGCACAAAACGCCTTTCCTAATGTTTCACACTCCGAGAGCTCCTGCAGCCCGCGCTCGCCGTGTAATCCCCACAAAGTGCTTCCCAAAACAGCTGCAGCTCTCCTTAATTAGTCTCCGCGGGCAACGGGCATTAACGATTCAGTCGGATGAGCGACTGTTTCTGTGTAAACCCCGCGCGCTCCCCCTGGAAGCCTCTCCACGCATCCATCAGGAATGGTTTCATTGAGCACTTGAGCTTTGACCTTTTGGCCAAACCCTTCTGAAAAAGCCACGTTAAGAGCAAATGACCACCAGTGTCTCCATGAGGAAAGCACTGACCAGCTCCAAGATCAGTGGGAATTCAAACCACTTGCAGGTCTTGGGAGAGACCTCGTGGTCAAGACAAGGAACCAACTTTCAGCCCCTGGATTTGGGTCCGTCATTCATGGATTTGGGATCAACTCTAAATCACAGCAAGAACTTGCCGTGTTTGCTCCAGGGCTCCTTTAACAGGAGCTGCATTCCAAGAAACTCAACATCTTTACTCAGGCAAATGGGGCTCCAGGGTCTGAACAGAAGGGAGAGGGAAGATGTTTATCCCATCGAAGCGTTGTCTTGACTCAGCAATTCCGGGGAAGCCTTCAGCAAAAATAACTCCTTGAGCAGGAGCAGGTTCTGCAATAAAACCCAGCCACTGTGTCCACCTAGTGCCTAATCAGGGGCCAGGTTTTAAGAGTAATTATAATAATTAACAGTGGGGGGAAAAAAAGCTGAGAACTTGGGAATCAGATGCTCATGGAAAAGATGGGCTTGATGAGAAAACTGCCGAGCATGTGGTGATTTTACCACCAGTTTTAAGGTGTTCAAGGCAGAAAATAACTGAATCTTATGTTAAAATATTCCTCGGATACTTGTGCCTGATGGGGAAAAGACTTAAAGGTCAAAGGGATTTGTCTACCAGCCAAAACACCCTCTGGATTCATAGGATATCCTGAGTTGGAAGGGAACACGAGGATTAATGAGTCCAACTCCTAGCCCTGCACAGAACATCCCAAAAATCCCACCCTGTGCCAGAGAGCCCTTTCCAAAGGCTCTGGCAGCCTTGAGGCTGTGACCACTCCCCGGGCATCCTGTCCCAGCATCCAACCACCCCTTGGGGGAAGAACCTTTTCCTGATATCCAGCATAAACTTCCCCTGACACATTTCCAGCCATTCCCTCAGGTCCTGTCTGTGGTCACAGAGAGCAGAGATGGGAGCTGCCATTCCCGAGGAAGCTCCAGATCCCAATGATTCTTCCCTCAGTCTCCTCTTCTCCAGGTTTTTCCCCTCCAGACCTTTCATTGTGTCCCTTTGGACCCTCTCTAACAGATCCTTATTTCTGGGATTACACATTCCAGCTGTTTTTCTCCAGGAACTCAACACATGCTGTCCCCGGTGTCTGCCCAACTCCTCCTTCCGCCAGCTCCAGCCCAAGGAATGAGTCTTCCAGAGGGGGCTAAACATCCCTGAGGATAACAAAAGCCAATCAATTAAGCAAAATCTTCCTCCAAGCTCAGCACAAACCTCGGGAAGAGGCTTCTCCGGGCTGATTTTCTCCTCTTGATGTACTTGTGCGAGTCCCAGGAAGGTCCCCAGACATCCCTTGGCTCCTTGGGGAAGGAATGTGCTTCCTTCAGGGTGGTGGCTCCCAGGAATCCACGGAGCCCGTGCCGTGTCTCCGAGCAATTCGAGGCTGGGGAGAGCCAGCGGAGCAGCACACAGCACATTCCTCCTCTTATCCTTTGTCTCCAGTTTTTCCCCTTCCTTCTGGGCGCAGACATCACACGGGAGGCGCCCGCGGGATCTGCTTCCCGCCCCGAGGAACGTGGGAAGAGGCACCCCGGGAGCAGCACCTTCCATCAGAGCTTCGTTTGCACCCGGAGATTTTCCAGCCCCTCCAGCAGCTCCTCTGGATCCGAGGATGACACAAACACCGAGCGGCACCGCGGGCTCCCGGGAAGTTGCCGAAGTTGCTCTCAGGTGGGAAAAAATAATCCATGTCCTGCTCAGAGTTCCAGAACTTCTCCGTTAACTTGCCACTTCCCAGAATCCTCCTGGATTTTCTCATGGATAATACCATTTGATATCTCAAAGGTCACCGAAACCTCTCTTGGAATAAATCTCAAACCCCGCCCCTTGATTAACACAAGTGGACATGAAACAACCCAAACCAACTCGAAGCTGTTTCAAATCATAAACCACCTTTGATTTTTTCCTACCCATAAAACCTTGGACAATATGGAAGCCCGGGAGGATGTTTATCCATAAAGCTGGAGTGGAATATCAGTATTTATCTGAGGGAAATTTATAACGAGCTGGGAAGTGATTATTGATACAGGGATCGGGAATTTGCACCAAATTGGATGCAAAGCAACGACAACACCACAGCCAAAATACACCGTGGGTGTGTTTATCCCCATAAATCTTCCATTCCCTGCTCCCACAGAAGGGAATCCCAGAAACTTGGTCTACTGGAAACTATCCCTGTCCATGGAAAGGGTTGGAATGAGGTGGTCTTTAAGGTCACTTCCAAACCCATTCCAAACCATTCTGAGATTCAGGGTATTTACGTGTGGATTTGCAGGACGCAAAAGGGAGAATGAGGGTGGATTTGCAGGGATGATTCCTGCAGAGAACCTCTGGAACACAAATGGGAGCTGGGAAAGGGGCTCAGCCTGGAGAAAAGGAGGCTCAGGTGGGACCCTCTCACTCTCCACAATTCCCAGACAGGAGGGTGGAGCCAGGATCTGCTCTCAGGGAACAAGGGACAGGATGAGAGGAAACAGCCTCGAGCTGCACCAGGAGAGGTTTAAGTCGGATATCGGGAAAATTTCTTCATGGAAAAGGTGGTCAGGCACTGTCACAGCTGCCCAGGGCAGTGGTAGAGTCCCCATTCCTGGCAGAATTTAAAATCCATGTGGATGTGGCACTTGGGGACACGGTCAGTGGTGGCCTTGGCAGTGCTGGGGGAATGACTGGACTCAGTGGGCTCCGAGGTCTTTTCCAACCTTAATGATTCCATGATTTTATCTCATGGACTCTGCATTTTGCCATCTGATATTTGTACCCACCTCCACATAGATTTGTTCCTCAGGGCTCCAGCCACTGCTGGAAACTGCTCCTCATGGAAGGAAGGAGAAATTCCTTTCTCCATGCAGCTTCCTGGGAACAACCAAGCGGGTGGATTAGGAAGGAGGGAATCAAGTGGGGAAACTGAGGCAGCATCCAGGATACTTTGCTGGAAAAGTAACGGAGACATCAGTGCTGCCCTCACTTCCCAGGATCTCCCTCCCTTCAATTAACACCCGATCCCTTCTCCAGGCATCCAGGAGAGAGGATAAAAGCAGGATGTAAACAAAAGAGCTGCACTTTTCCAGCACCAGGCACTGGAAATGGCAGCGTTGGGAGTCTCCAAGATAATCGTGTCCATGTGCAGGGTGGCAAAGTGGCTGGAGTTGGGTTTCAGTCCAGCCGTGAATTCCCAAACTATTAATACATCCCGGGATGCTGGGACACGGCCATGGCATGCCAGCTGTGCCTCTGGATTGGGAACAACTGTGTGTTGGAAGTTTGGACTAAGGACTGTGTGGCCCTTTCCATAAAACCAGCCCCAGTGCTGATCCCTGGGTCTAGGGTTCCCTCTACCCCCCAATTCCCAAAATTCATCCTGAAAAAGTGGTTAATTTGGATTATTACATGGAATTTGAGGTTAATTCTGATGCAAATTCCTGAAGGAAAACCTCAAGGTGAGGTTTAAAGGAGCTTCAGCCACTGTCACATCCCAGGTCTCAGGTTCTAGGGATCATTCTGCCCTCCAATTTCCAAAAATTCATCCTGAAAAAGTGGTTCATCGGGATCCTTACATGGAATTTGGGGTTAATTCTGCTGCAAATGCCTGCAGGAAAACGTCAAAGTGAGATTTAAAGGAGCTTTAGCCACTGTTTCATCCCAGGTCTCGGATTCCAGGGATCATTCTGCCCTTCACTTCCAGAGATTCATCCTTAAAAATTTAGATCATTACATAAAATTTGGGATTAATTCTCCTGCAAATCCCTGTAGGAAAACCTCCAACTCGGTTTTAAATTTTAGCCCCTGTCACATCCCAAGTCTCAGATTCCAGGGAACATTCTCCCTCCACTTAAAAAGTGGTTACTCTGGGTCATTCCATGGAATTCGGGATTCATTCTGATGCAAATCCAGGCAGGAATGAGCACAATGGGGAATACTTTGGCCTTCCCTTAGGATACCTCTGAGGAATTTTTTAACACAGCCCTCAACATCCCAGTTTTCCTCATTTAAAAGCAAGAAAACCTGGAAGCAGAAAGACAAACAGGCTCTTCCTAGAGCAGACAGAAGGATCAACAGCAAAAACAAGGATAAAACTCAAAAAAAATTCCCAAAATCACCTTTTTTCCTTCCGAAGCTGCTTTAACACTTCTTTGACTGCCCTAAATCCTAAGGAATCTCCTTCCTGTTCTCCATTCTGGCCCTACTTTAAAAAAAGAACCCGGAATAAACCGATTTTTCCAAATATCAAGGAATTCCTTGATTTATCCAAGCGTTCTGCACATTTAGACTCCTGTGCCACCAAACACCCTCAGAAATCCCGGGGAAAAGCTCCCAAGATTCCTTTACATCCCACTTGGAACTCTTTTCCAAAGGGAGGGAGGGAGCGGCCGAAATACCGCAAAGGTGGGGAGCTCTTTTCCAAGTCCCTTAACGAATTTCCCGGCTCTCCGGGATGACAGATCACCGAAGCTCCAGATGGATTGCTTGGAAAAGTGAGATGGTCGTGTTTGGGCCCCGACGTCAGCACATCCCATCAATCTCCGGAGCCGAGCGCGGCTGGCGGGAGTTAATTCCCCCCCCTCTTTCCCTTTTCCAGAGTTCATTCCCACTTCATTACTCGGCGATGGAGTGAGCCGGGAGTGTCTGATTTACCGGATACTTCCCGAGCCTGGGGAAAGCACTGGGAAAACGGGAATGGAGCTTTGTATTCCCACGGCAGCACCTGCCCTGCTGATATTCCTTAAAAAGGGGCAGAGGGTATTAGGGAGGAAGGGATTCATCCTATGGAATGATGTGGTTTTCCACTTGCCTCTTTTTGAGGTGGTAAAATCCTGGGAGAAGTGTGCTCCCTGGCAGAACGCATCCCAAAAGATCTGTCCTGCTCCTCTGGGAATCTCCGGGAGATCCCATTCTCCTACACCAAATGCCTGAATCCAAGGACAAGCCCAGTTTTCCTGGCTGGACAACACATCCCAAAGGCTCTGCCTGCTTTTCCAGGAATCTCCTAGAAATCCAATTCCCCCAAATCAAACACCAGGAGCCTGAATCCACAGGACAGCCCAGTTTTCCTGGCAGGACAAAAAATCCTGAAGGGTCTTCCCTGCTCCACCAAGAATCTCTTGGAGATCCCACACGAAATTCCAGGAGCCTCAAGCCACAGGAGCAGCCGATTTTCCCTGTGGAAACTTCGCAGCACATCACCAAACCCCACCTTAAATCACCAACAGAGCAGGTTGAAATCACCAATTCAGCCTTTTCCCAAAAAAAAAACCCTCATCCCGATCCCCAGAAAAGAGCTGGAGAGTTTTTCCCACTCTTCCATAAATCCGTGCCCTCCCCAGACAAACCAAGCCACGCTGAAAACGGATTTTTGGCACTCTGTGACACAAAGGTGCCGCTGCTCCGGGCTCCCAGGTAATTTCCTGGTCAGCATCCCTTTATCCCACCATCTGCTGGAATGATTACGAGCCGGAAAAATCCTGACCCAGCAGGAAAAGTGGAGAAGGATGAGGCAGAGGGAAGCAGATGCAGCAGGATCGGGCTGGAGCAGAGTTCCAGCACGGAGCTTGTGCCTCAACATTCCCCTCTCCGGAACAAAATGCTCCCGAGGATGTAAAAGAAAAAAAAAAAGGGAAAGAAAATTCCCAGCCATGGATTCCAGGATGTTTCATGGAAAAATGAGGGTTTGGAGGTTGCTTTTTTATTTTGCAGAAGGAATTTTATGCCATAAAAATGGAATGTTCCCTTTTACTCAAATTAGAATTGGAGGTGATTTGGTTTAGGATTTTTTTAAATTCCGAAATTTTGTCCATGGAAAGCCAGGGATGCACATCCCATTTTTATCCTTTACAGGGATCTCCTCACTCCTTAATCTGGTCACTCTGGCACGAAGCTTTTTGCCATAAAATCCAAGACAATCCAGGTCGGCAGCGACCGATTGGAAAAGATGGATTTGATTTCCCGACGGAGCCTTTCCCGCTGCTGCTCTGCTCCGCAGGGTCCCGAGGTGATGCCACCCCATTCCCTCTCCTTGTGGAGCAATTAAAGCAGCAATTACTTAATTAATTGTGGTTTAGGACAGGGTGAAAGTTTTGGGAAAGGAGGGAAATAAAATAATACGATCCAATAAAAAATTCCCAGTCAACTCACCCATTTGGGAATCAATTAATGGGACAGGAATCGGCTCCGTGTGGGAAATATCCCAGAGGCAGCACAAAAGCAACAGCAGCTCTGTCCCTAAGGGAGGAATCCCACACGGAGTGGGAAAAGGTAATTACAGGAACACTGGAAAACAGGATTTATTCCCAAAGGGGTTTTTTACGGAGCATAATTTTCTCGGTGTCTTATTCCGTTCTCACTCCCGATACTTCAGGAATACTGGGAATGAAGGAGTTAAAAAAAAACCAACAGAGTGTTTAAATTCAATTCTTGCACCTCACAGGTTATCCAGGATATCCCGAATTATCCGGGATGCATGGAGTCCCCAGCGGGTTTAACTAAAGAGGAGCCGGGATACGCCTCACTTTGCTCGGGATCGAAGGGCAGAATTCGGGATTAAACCCAAATATACCCTAAAATTCCCACAAAAATGAAGGCAGGGCATCACTGCCGGGGAAATTCCAAGCAGCTCCGGCCAGGATGCGATTCCTGCTGAACACACGGATATTTTGCTGCTTCTTGTAACTCTCAGTTCGTTTTTCCCTATGGAAAAAAAAACTCCTTTCTCTGGAAAAACGGCGGAGGCATCGTGCCCCCTAGAGGGTACCACGGCGGGTCCTGGTGTCAGATCCTGGTTTTCCATATCCCAACGGGAAAAAGAGAGAACAAAAAAAATCCGTTTCTTCCCATCGATTTCACACCTGTGCCTGAATGTGGTTTTTTAAAATCTGGGATGTGTAAAGAATTGGAAAAGAAAGGGAGAAAGGCATCCGGGAATTTTAAACTTTACAGAACAAGCTCCAAATTTTCATCCCTGCAAATTTTCCTTTACAATTTGGAAATTGGTGCGATTAAACCCCAAACGAAGGAATACAGGGAAAAGATCGATCCCAAACCGAGGAACACAGGGAAAAGATCCCTTCTTGTTTTGCTGGAGCAAGACAGGAATTCAGCTCTCCAGGGAAGCTGCTGGTGCTGGGCTGAGTCCAGTTATCCCTAAAAATCATCCCAAAATGATCCCTTTGGGATGTGGTCTTGCTCAAAGCCTCGGGGGGGGCGGTTTATTCACCAACCCCTCTCCCATTCCCAAATCTCTTCCTGCATTTCAGAGCTGGGAAAATGCTGAGTCCAACAACATGGCTACAATTAAATGGGAAAGTGGAAGGGGAAAAAACAGGGAAAAAGCCAAAAGGAATAGGATTAAAGCCAGAGAGTGGGAACAGATGGGAGTCAATGAGGCAGAGAAATACAAGGAAGAGGCTGCTCCTGCCTCAGGGAGCTGCCAAGGTGAAGGATCCATCCCGGGAAACGGATGGAAACGGAATATCCTGACATGGGATAGAGCTGGAGGAGCATCCATGGAATATTTGCTCCCCTTTAAAGGAACTCTTGGAGGGGGCAGAAGGGAAAAGTGTTTTCCTGGTGGAATTTAAGGAGCCAAAAATCCCTGGTTTTGCACAGGCAGCAGCCCTGGTTTTTCCCAAATCCCAAATCCTAAATCCCAAACCACAACCAGGCTTTCCATGGGGCACGGGAATGTCCCGCTCCACTGTCAGCAACAACTTTGCTACTTCCCAATGTTTCAGGATACCTTTCCCAGCCGCTTATTCCAAGAAAACCACGAAATTGGGAAGATGAGGACACAGCAATCCCGAAGGACTGCATAGCCTGGAGCTGACATTCCCACAGGGAATGAGCTGAGCCTTCCCTCCAGGCTTCCTTCTGCTGACTCCATCAGGCTCGTTCCAAGATCCCCGGCTCTTAATTAAGCGTGGCTAATCAGACACCTGGAATTATCCAGCCCCGTGGCATTCCCGGCAGGAAAAGGGGAGGGAAAATAAACCCCACCCCACCCCACACTTGTTTCATCACCAGCCTGAGCACAGGGACAGCTGCGGATCCTGACCAGGAGCTTCCCATTTGTTTGGGAGCTTTGGAAAAGGTCCAAGAAAAAAAAGAAAAAGGGAAAGGGGATTTGCAGGTGTGGGTGGTGTTGGAATAACGAGTTTGGGAAGTGGTACCTGGGAAGTTCTTGGGATTGCAGGGAGGTGGTACCAGAGCCAGACTGGAATGTCCAGGTTCCAAATTATAGGATTATGGAATGGTTTGGGTGGGAAGGGACCTTGGAAATCAGGGAATTCCAACCCCTACACCTTCCACTATCCCAGGTTGCTCAAATCCCTGTCCAACCTGGCCTTGGACAATTCAGGGATGAGGCAGCCACAGCATCTCTGGGAATTCCATTCCAGGGCCTCACCACCCTCCCAGCCAAGAATTCCTTGAATTCCAAGAATTCCAATATCCCATCTAACCCTGCCCTCTGGCAGTGGGAAGCCATTCCCTGTGTCCTGTCCCCCCATTCAAGGTGAAGAAAGGAAAAAGGAGCTCTGGGATTGGACCCAACAGTGACACAACTTCCAGGGATATTCCCAACCACCAGCTCTGCTTTTTGAGGGAAACCTGCGGGAAGCTGGAGGAGTTGTGGAGTCCTCACCCCTGGAATTTTCCAGGCCAGGCTGGATGGGGCTTGGAGCAAGCTGGGATGGTGGAAGGCGACCCTGTTCATGGCACGGGGTGGAACTGGATGAGCTTTAAGGTCCTTTCCAACCCAAACTATTCCAGGATTTTTGGGAGGCGAGGGCCACCCAGCTGACAGCGAGTGGGGATTTTATCCTGGGAAAAGGAGAAGGGAGCACAGCGATAACACCCATCCTCCATCACCTCCTCAGCTCCTTCCCAGCCCTCACGGAATGACAGACAAGCGAAGGGGGGTCAATCCACAAGGAATCAGATGAGCCAAGTGGCAAAACAACAAGAGGATTGGGATGAGATCATCCGCAAAAATTATCCCGGGAGGTGTCAGGAATCGAATCCCACACGATCCCCCATTGGCCTCAAGAGCCCCTGATCTCCAGCCCTCTCCGTGCCGGCCCGGGATGCTTTTTTAATTTACGGGAATTGCATCCCACCCGGAGCTTTCCATGACGAATTCCATCAATTCTACGCATCCGAACCGAATCTTAAAATTGGAAAGGCACCTGTGGAAGGAGCGAGGAGCTTCCCGAGGCTGCGGAGAGGAGGCCGAGCCAGGGCCGACGTTCCTGACGTGAGTCGGATGCCAAGCTGGATGTTTCCGTAGGGACTCGACAAATCCAAGCGCTATCCTGAGCCAAGGAGGGTAAAGATAGATCTGGCACACCAGGACAAACCCACGCTTGGAGTTCCTCTTGTTCCCAGTTTTCCCCTTTTTTCCTCCTGTGCCATCTCCCTGTTCTCCCCGAGAAGTGATCCCCCCGCCTGGGAGTATCGGGAGGAAAGTTGGGAATGGGATAAGGTTACTCTGTCCCAAGGGAGGGAGAAGTGGCTTGCTCACAGCTGGCATTCCCTCGTTTTCTCACAGGCAGCTAATTGGGAATTTTCATCACTCCTGCTGTTATATACGGACACGAGAGATGGAAAAGGGAAAAGATGATGACTGGGAACAGGTGTTTTCATTAAGGATTTCAGCGGGAATATTTCCACAGCCTGCCCAAACCAACTTCCAGGAGTCAAACCCAAGGCACAGCCCTGGAAAGGAGCAGCTCAGGACATTCCTTGTTCCTTTTCCATGGGCTGATTTCGGAGTTGAGGGATGGGACAATCTCCGGAGATGTACAAATGTCACTCGAAGGAGTAAAAACCATGAGTGCCACCTCAAAGATCCGTGGGATGCTCTTGGAATGTTCTTTTCTGCTTGTGGCTAAAGAAAACTCCCATTAATTTCCCTCCATTGGAAAATAATAATATATGGAATAGCACAGGGGGGAAGTTAAGTCTGAACTAGCAGGAATTCGAATTCCTTAAAGTAATTCTAGAGGAAAGAGAAAGGTCTTTCCTGGACATGCACTCTGGCACTTCACACCTGCAAATACTCCTGTTCCATGGAAAAACTGGATGGAAGAATACCATGGAGCATCACAGCCATGGAGGGGGATCATTCCAGCTCCACTGAGCCCAAGGACGTGCCAGGACCATGGGATGTGGGGCCATAACCTTGGTTCTAATTCCAGCTCCATCCCAACCCGTGGGTGTCCTGGAGCGAGCCCAGAGGAGGCCATGGAGATGCTCCAAGGGCTGGAGCCAGGCTGGGAGAGCTGGGAATGTCCAGCCTGGAGAAGGGAAGGATCCAAGGAGACCATGGAGTCCCTTCCAGCGCCTAAAGGGGCTCCAGGAGAGCTGGAGAGGGACTTGGGACAAGGGATGGAGGGACAGGACACAGGGAATGGTTTCCCCCTGCCAGAGGGCAGGGATAGATGGGATATTGGGAAGGAATTATTCCCTGTGAGGGTGGTGAGGGGCTGGAATGGAATTCCCACAGGAGCTGTGGCTGCCCCATCCCTGGAAGTGTTAAAGTCCAGGTTGGACGGGGCTTGGAGCAACCTGGGATAGTGGAAGGTGTCCCTGCCCATGGCAGGGGTTGGAATTCCATGACCTTCAAAATTCCCAAACCATCCTCTGCCCATCCTGTGGATGAGGAAGGGCTTTATTTTCCTGGATTGCCAAACTGACACTTGGAAATAAATCCTGAATTTTACCAACTCAGGACAATTATTCACAGGACGTTTGTTCACAGGACCAAATCCAGACACGGGTATTCCCACAAGTGCTGAATATTCCCAATGTCAAAGCTTGGCTGCAACACAATCAGCAGCATTCCAAGGAATCGCAGGAATCATTTCTATCAACCTCTGCTCCTCCGCTGCACAAAAATTCCCTGAAATCCCACAAAAACCCAGGAAAGCAGCACTTATTATTTTCCATTACAGGTGTAAAACACCTGGAGCTTTCCCAACAATTCCCAAGAGTTAATGAACAACATAAGGATTCATTTTTTCCTGGGAAGTGTCAGGGAGGGAAGGGAGCAGTGACCCAGAATCCGAGAGCAAACAAAGATAATAAAGTGCATTTCAGAGGGGTGAATTTCCTGCTCCTGCACTGAAATCCAGCAGGGAATGCTGCAAGGAACAGCAGAAGGAAAAGCAGGTTTACGGGAAGGAAAATAAGGAAGAGTTATGGGATTAAAAGGAAATGCTCCATTAATATTTCCCCTTAAATAACAACAGCCGTAACTCAGCCTATTCCAAGGGGTGACAACGTGACACTGGAGCTGGAGATGCTCTTGGGAGCAACAAAACGACTTCCCGGGATAGTCTTTAGAGCCGGAATTGAATCCCAGATCAGATCTCCGTATTTTAATGGGATCACTCCGCTGGCAGCTGCTCAGCATCCCGCAGTCATTGTCCGGGATCCCATCCCGGGAGGTGCCAAACAAATCCAAAACCTCCCGCTTTAATGAGTTGATTTTTTTCCTAACAATGCCATAATTGTTGGGATAAGTAATTAATGCCGGCTGGAGCCTGCAGCAGAGCCCTGGCTGCGCTAATTACGGAATTTTTAATCCATTCCCTCTCCTTTCACCCGCGGAAGCAGCTCCTGGAGATAGTAAGGAGGGAGAATTGTGGAGATGCTGCTGTTTCCCATCTCCTGTTTTCCATGCCGGCTCCAAGTGATGCTCCACGACCATGGATACTCACGGAAGCATCCACAGGAACATCCCACAGGTGGATATCTCATTTTTCCCTTCTCCTTGACCTTCACCTTAAGCTTTTTACTTCCCAGGTGCAATTCCCATTCTTTCAGGACTCAACATCCAAGAATTTTAGGGATAAACTTCCAAACCACCACATCATCTTATCCCTTTCTCCGCAGCTGTGGAAGAAGCAACCAAAAACCTCCCAGGAATGGGATGATGAAGGACTGAGCACAGATTCTCACGGAATTCAAATGTGGATTTGCTTCCAGACAGGGAAATTCGGAGAAAATCCCAGGAAAGAGACCGGCTGGAAGGGAGACAGCTGGGAAAAGCAGCATTTTGGCCACATCAATCCAACAGTTCCTTAATTCCCAGTTAAAAAGGGAAACGCCAGCATTGCTCCTTCCAGTCCTTTTTTCCCATGAAGTGCTCCGAGATCCCTCGCTGACATCTCTACTCATTTAATTTTTATCCCAAATTTTCAAAGGGAAAGCTGGGCAGAGAGAGGAGATGCTCATCCATGGATCACACCCACATCCCAACAGATCTGGAGGATTGTAGGGAGTTTGGGAGATGGGCCCCGGAACGCGCTGAATCCGTGGAGCGCATCCACGTGGTCCCGGACCTCCTTCGTAAATGTTTTCCAACATTTGTGACCCAGTTGTAATCCAAGCTGGGACCACCTCAAGCTCCTTTTCCTTCCCGTTTATCCCAATTTTCCCTTTTCCAAGATAGGATCCTTTGGATAGAGGATGAGACACAGGTAACGCCACGCTCCGGGATGGGATTCTCCCATCTCCCTAAGGAATTCCAGAGGTCAACGCTGTAATTCAGACAAACAGCGGGAGCCATTCCGAGGTGCTGAATGATTTAAATCAGAATTCCCTGCCCAGTCATTCCCGGGAGCCACCTGTCGGAGTTTGGAGCCTGAGAAAATACCCAGGAATGAGCAGAATCCCAAGGCACAGCTCCGCTCCACCAACTGCCGTAAGGAAGAAGCTGCTAATGGCTCCTCACTTGCTCCAGGGATTATGTCATAGCTCAAATTGTATTCCCAAGGAATGGGGTTACCACATTCCAGAGGAACCTGCTGGATACACACAGCAGCTTCCCAGGGGCTGGAAACAACACAGACAGCACAAGAGCACAGGGAAGAAATATCCCAGGGAAGTTTGCTCCAAGGATCCCTCCAGCCGAGCCCCTCAATTTTCAAAGTTTTGGGAGAAGGGACACGCTTCCTTTGGAGAAGGGACACGCTTGATTTGGAGACCCCAGGACAGAAAAAGTTCCACGGAAAATAAAAAATTCACAGACTCATGGAACGGTTTTGAGTTGGAAGGCACCTCCAAGAGCATCACATTCCAACCCCTGTGCCATGGGCAGGGACAACTTCCACTATCCCAGGATGCTCCAAGTCCTGTCCAACCTGGCCTGGAAAAGGCCAAAAAGACAAAAGGAGAGAGCACAGATTCCTTCAACACTCTTTTCCAAGAGATTTCCACATTTCCAGGTGCAGATTTGCTGTCATAGATGCAGCTCTGGGGTCACTGTGGTCCTCTGGTACCTCCCACCTGTTTCAAGGGCCACCCCACATTCCAAACACATTCCAATCCCTAAAAACACACCTTCTCCTCATGCTGGGATAGAGACATCCCACCAATCCTCAGATCCTACTTCCCAGATTAAAACCTTTCCCTAAATTCTACGATTTTAGCTCTGCGTTTTAGACAAATCAACCTGAACACAAAAACTTCCAAAGATCCCAAATCATTACCAGTCCACACAAAACATTCCCATCAAATCCAAAAGAAAACAAGATTTAGGACAAGATTGAGGCTGATCCATAAACCTGGTTTATCTGGAGAGTCAGCACTTCCCAAATCCACCCGATTGCACCGTGGGGACTCGGAGCTGCCAGGGAATGTCACCTGTCAAGGCCACTTAAGAGGGAGAGCAGCTCATCCCTGACGTTCCCATCCTGTAAATATTTCAAACAAAAACCAATTAACACCACTCCAGGCTGGAAAAAAGCTGCTCCCTCAGAAATAAACTTTCCAAACTCGGAGAAAACTGGAGGGGAGGAAAAACAAGCCAGGCTTTGATGCTTTTCCTTTCCACTTGGATCCCTCTGTCGCTCCTGAGGGAGAGGAGTGACAACTCCAGGTTTCCTGTCATTCCTTAAAATCCTGCTCACAAAATATCCTCAGCATCTTTCTCACTGATCCAGCTCTCCCCAAGCTCTTCCCGGCACTGATCCTGAGTCCCTGGCATGGAATTGATAAGGTTGGAAAAGCTCTTCAAAGGCCAGTGAGTCCAAGAGAAGGGAATGGATTGGGAAGGGTCTGGAGAACCAGGAGAGCCTGAGGGAGCTGGGAAGACTCAGCCTGGAAAAAAGGAGGCTCTGGAAGGACCTTCTCACTCTGCAATTCCCTGCCAGGAGGGTGGAGCCAGGTGGGAATCAGGATCTGCTCCCAGGGAACACGGGACAGGATGAGAGCGAACGGCCTCAAGCTGTACCAGGGGAGGCTCAGGTTGGATATCAGGGAAAAAATTCCTCCATGGAAAGAGCTGGCAAGCCCTGGAATGGGATTTCCAGGGCAGTGGTGGAACCACAATCCCTGGAAGGGTTCCAAAAACGTGTGGATGTGGAACTTGGGAACGTGGGCTGGTGCTGGGTTAAAGGTTGGACTCGATCTTGGAGGCCTTTTCCAACCTCAATGATTCCATGATTTCTTTGGCCCTCATCCACTTCCCTCTGCCATCTCCAAACCCCTTTGGCTTTCTCCCTTTTTTCTTTTGCTTTATCTCCCCGACACCGCTCTGATCCTACAGGAATGGGGACCTAAAGGATCAACAGCCACACCCAGGAAGGAGCGAGAGCACAGGGAACAGAATCCTGGAGTGCTTTGGAAGGGACCTTAAACCTCATCCCATTCCAATCCCCCTTCCACCATCCCAGATTGCTCCAAGACCCATCCAACCTGTCCCTGGAATGCTTCCAGAAATGGAACAACCACGGCTTCTCTGGGAAACCTGTGCCAGGGCCTCCCCACCCTCACAGGGAAGAATTCCTTCCCAATAGCTGAGATTTTTGCTCCGATCCCACAGCGCTGGGATCTGCCTGAGGTTTATTCCCCTGATCTCACAGATCTTTTTTCCCAGATCTGCTCTTCCCAACTCCCAGGCAGGAAAACCCAAGAACAGCAGTAAAATCATTTATCCCAAGGTTATGGAGGTCCAGCGACAGTAAAAGTCTGTTTGGTTTCAACCAACTCCAAATGGATTTAAGGACATTCCCTGGGTACTCCAGGGATTGCTGGTATTCCAATTTAAGGGTATTGCCAAATGGCAAACACCTTTATCGGCCATCAGAAATTCCGGAACTGGGAAAAGAAATCCCTCCCGTCTCCCAGTGTTGGCTGAATCCCCATTTGATCCCAGTTGATTGGAACATAAAGGTTCTTTATTGGTGGTTTTGCAGGAATTTGTTTCGTTTTCCTTGATTTTTTTTTTCTTCCTAAATAAAAACAAAACAAATCATCCCAAACTTCATCCACCCGCACGCGCTGGAAGGAAAAATCCCATCCAGCCTTTTTCACTCAGCTGCCACATCCAATTATTCTCTCCCAGCCATGTGTCAGGCCCCATCTCCTAAATCTATGGAATATTTAAACAGCAGGGAGAGTCAAGACTTCCAGCCCTCATCCCACCAGTGACGTGAATGAAGTGGGAGCTGACTGGCTGGCAGAGCTGGAAGAAACAAAAATTCCCTGAAAAATTTCTGACATTCCTTCATTTTACTCTTCAGTAATCCATGGGATATCAAATCCTGACTTGAGCCCAAATTCCAGGTTGGATGGGGCTCGGAGCAACCTGGGATATGGAAGCTGTCCCTGCCCATGGCAGGGTTGGAACTGGATGATCCTAAAGATGCCTTCCAATCCAAACCATCCCATGACTCTGTGATCCTAAATTCCTTATGAGTACTTCTCGTCCAAGGTTTACAGGGAAAGCCACCCACCAAAAATCCCTCAGGGATATCAGTGATCCTTTGAATAGGATAAAACATCCTTGTCTAGTGAGAAACTGGAAGTTTAGGGAATTTCTCCTTCTCCCAACGCAGCACATTCGCAGCAATTCCAGAATGCATCTAAACTTAAAAATCGGGAAAATATCTCAACCCCAAAGGCTCCCAGATTTGGGAAAAGTTTTAAAAACATATTGACAGCAAGTCCACTCCTGCTTTGAATTCCAAGGATAACGCTGTTCCATTAAGTAACCCGGCCACTCTGCTCCTATGAATATTTAAAGGAGAAACAGCAAAGCATTAGGGAATGAGGCAGCCTGGAATGTGCACTCAGATCCCTGGGAAGGGAGGACAGGACAAAGGAAGCGTCAGCACAGCCAAAGTGGCCGCTGTGATGTCCAGGATTGGGTTTTAAGAGGATGGAATGGGAAGGGAAAAGTCTTTTCCGACACCACTTAGTGTGGGATGAGCCCTTTGGAACAGGCAGCGACTGACACGCAACGGGAAGCGGATCCATGGTCAGAATCCATTAATGGAAATGCAACAAGGAATGAAAATGTCCTTTCAATTGAAAGGGAAAACTGGCTGGGAATTGTGGGGATGGAATAAAAGGCAGGAAAAAAAAAATTGGAATTGATGTTTCCTACCGCGTGTTACCAGAAATCCAGAAAAATCTGGGAAGGTGTTAAGGAATGAAATAAGAAAAAAAAAAATAACAGGAATAAATCTGAATTAGTCCTTCCACTGTCTAAAGTGGCTCCAAGAAAGCTGGAGAGGGAATTTGGATAAGGGATGGAATGACAGGACACAGGGAATGGCCTCCCACTGCCAGAGGGCAGGGATAGATGGGATATTGGGAAGGAATTCTTCCCTGTGAGGGTGGTGAGGGGCTGGAATGGAATTCCCAGAGAAACTGTGGCTGTCCCATCCCTGGAAGTGTCCAAGGCCAGGTTGGATGGGGCTTGGAGCAACCTGGGATAGTGGGAGGTGTCCCTGCCCACAGAAGCGGAGTGGGATTGGATGGACTTGAAGGTCCCTCCCAACTCCCACCATTCTGCGATGCTGGGATACTCCAAAAGAGAAATCAAATTCCCTGTCCGAATTCCCAACCGTCGCTGTCAGGCAGAGGATCGAGGCAGAGAGTGAGAACGAGAAGAGTAACACGGAGCAAAGTACAAAATCATGGAATTGAAAACTGGGAAAGAGCTCCGAGATCATCGAGTCCAAACCTCAGCCCAGCACCACCACCACGTTCACCACTAATCCCTGTCCTCAAGTGCCAAATCCACACATCCACACATTTTTTGGACACTTCCAGGGATGTGACTCCCCCAAGCAGCCCATTCCAATGCTTTACAACCCTTCCTATGAAAAACATTTCCCCAGTATCCAAATTAAAGCTACCCTGGCACAATTTGAGGCCATTTCCTCTGGTCCTGTTCCTTATTCCCTGGAAGTAGATCCCAATCCCCACCTGATTCCACCCTCAGGGAGTTGTGGAGAGTGAAAAGGTCCCCCCTGAACCTCCTTTTCTCCAGGCTGAGCCCCTCCAGCTCCCTCTGCTGCTCCTGGTTGCTCCAGATCTTCCCCAGCTCTGTTCCTTTCCCTGGATATGCTCCAAGCCCCTCAATGTCTTTCGTGTCATGAGGGGCCCAGAACTGATCCCGAAATTCCAAAACTGATCCTGGAATTCCAGAACTGATCCCGGCTCCGCTTCAGAGCCCACGACATGACACAATATAAAATAAGCTCTTGTTTCCATTAAAAAGCCCAGGGAAGCTCCAGGCTGGAGATTTCCAGCCTGGCAGCAGCAGAGGTTTCCCATCTCGATTTCACTCTGGAATTCTTCACGACGTTTTATTACTGGGCTTTATGGTGTTCCCACAGCATCTGCGTGGGAATTAAGGAGGTTCCATTCAGGAATGTCTCTAAGTCGAGACACTAAACAACCCTGGAGTGGGGTCATGGTGTTCCCTCGGGGAATGACAGCAATGCTGGGAGCACCCAGGAGAGGAGCTGAGGATTCCCTGTGCTAAGCCAAGGCACGTGAGGGCTGGGCTGGAGCAGGGAGAAGGAGCAGGGATCCCACTGGACAGGGAGAGAGGGAAAAAAGGGAAAAAAAGGAAAATAATCTAGTCATGGGATCCTGGGTTTAAATTACTGATGAGTCCAAGGGGTTGGATGCCTTGGATGTGTCCAGAAAGTGAGGGAAGCAAAGAAAAGGAAGCCATGGAGTTGCTCCAGGGGCTGGAAACGGGCTGGGAGAAAAGGGAAGACTCTGGAGAGACCTTGGAGCCCCTTCCAGTGCCTAAAGGGCTAAAGAGGGACTTTGGATAAAAGACAGAATGCCAAGACAAAGGGAATGGCTTCCCACTGCCACAGGGTGGGGTTAGATGGGATATGGGGAAGAAATCCTTCCCTGGGAGGGCGCTGAGGCCCTGGCACAGGTTTTCCAGAGAAGCTGTGGCTGCCCCATCCCTGGAAGTGTCCAAGGCCAAGGCTGGAGCAAGTCCAGATCCTGGGGCTGTGTCCACTCCCAGCCCATTTTTCACAGGGATGCTCCAGCCCTGAAGGGGAGGCAGGAATAACTCCCCACGTAAACACCACCTCCTTTCGGAGTTATTCCGGCTGTTGGGAATCGCAAGCACTGGCACCTGTTTATCTCGAGGGGCCAGGCAGGGCCTGGGAAGAGATAAACAAGGATATCAAGTTCAGGATGCTTTTCCACAAAGCTGCTTTCCCCACATTGTGGCCAGGCCATGGAATGTCTGTCACCCACGCCCTGCCCGGCCCCACAAGGAGAGTGGTGACAGTGGGAGAGTCACTGGGGCTGGGCATCGCCCTGCTCCGGGGGCTGGAATTGCTCGGGAGCAGGGATCACTTTACGGGCATTTTATGTCCCGGTTTTCCTAAAACCTCTCCAGCTCAACAAGTGTTTGTTCACTTCGTGCCCTGTCCTCACCTGTCCTTTGCAGGCCCCCATCTTCCCTGATCCCAAAGAACTGGGAAGGGGATGGATGTGCTACAAAATCCAATCAAGCAGATGATTCCCAAGCTCTGGGAAGAAAGTGTGAAGTCCAATGTGCCTGGGTGGATTTTATCACTGATTCCTCAATGTCCAGAGGCAGGAGGAAAGGGCAGGATCCCTGCAGGCTCATGACTGTGAAATCATGGAATAGTTTGGGTTGGGAAGGACCTTCAAGATCATCACATTCCAACACCTTCCACTATCCCAGGTTGCTCCAAGCCCTGTCCAACCTGGCCTTGGACATTTCCAGGGATCCAGGGGCAGCCACAGATTCTCTGGGAATTCCATTCCAGCACCTTCACACGCTCACAGAGAGGAATTTCTTCCCAATATCCCATCTAACCCTGCCCTCTGGCAGTGGGAAGCCATTCCCTGTGTCCTGTCACTCTATCCCTTGTCCCAAGTCCCTCTCCAGCTCTCCTGGAGCCCCTTTAGGCACTCAAAGGTGCTCCAAGGTCTCCCTGGAGCCTTCCCTTCTCCAGGCTGGACATTCCCAGCTCTCCCAGCCTGTGAAGTTCCAGGGTTCAGCCAGATCCAACCCTCATCCCAGAGAGGCACCAACAGCATCTCAGAGGTCAAAACTCCTTAAAAACAACAGGCAACAGCATGGAAGAACACTTGGGAAGCAGCGGATGGGGACAGATGTGCTGCAGGCCATCAGCTGGAGAAGGGAGAGCAGGGATCTCATCACCAATTCCATTCTTTCCTGGAAAAGCTGCAAAGGGATTTAGTGCTTAAAGTAAGAACTTCAGCCCTGGAGCAGGTTAAATTACTTCCTTAGATCCATAGAAATTTAGGTGGAACCTCTGGATGTCTCTGGCTCAATCAACTGCTCAGCGTGAGCTCCATGGACACCAATCCCTCCCCCTCTTCCCAGATCTCAAACACTTCCAAAGGCAGAGACTCCACAGCCCCTCGAGTTAAGCCCAGTGCCCTCAACCTCTTCCTTGAGGTCACATTCCCAAGGTAATCCCGAGATCCACTGGGATCATCTCTTCGTATCCTTCTTGAACTGGGACGGCACAAAGCAGCCACTGGTTACCAGTACGGCCCCACCGGTGCCACAAAGGGTTAATACCAGCTGGAATTCCACGATTCCTAAGCCCCATTTCGGGGCTCTGGGTTTACTGGGATCCGAAATCCTCTGGAAACAACGAATCCAAACTCTCAGGAAGAGATGAAGACATTGATGAGAAGGTCTGTACAATCCCAGCAATCCGAGGAAGGCTGCCTCTTCCTATCAAAGGGAATCGTGGAATGGTTTGGACTGGAAAGATCCTAAAGCTCATCCAGTTCCATGGGCAGGGACACCTTCCACTATCCCAGGTTGCTCCATGCCCCCTCCAACCTGGCCTTGGACACTTCCAGAGATCCAGGGGCAGCCACAGCTTCTCTGGGAATTCCATTCCAGTTCCTCACCATCCTCCCAGGGAAGGATTCCTTCCCAATATCCCATTTAATTCCTCCCCTTCTTCAGCTTATCTACATTTATCCATTTCTTTGGGGCACTTCACCCTTCGAATATTCCCACTGGGGACTCAACTTCCCCTGGATGTCAGGAATGTCTCCAAAACCACCCTTGACTTAGACCCACAATTTGTGGAGCGGTATTTCCTTGATTAATTATTATTTAGACTCTTCATATCTAGGAAAGCGACTTCATTAACCCCATGGGAGGGAGGGTTAAAACGAAGACAGAAATAAAAATCCAGCTGCCATATTGAAAGTCCATTAAGCCAGGAAAGGACCCAACTTTGGTGCTTCTAAACATCAATTATTCCGGAATAATTAATTAGCAGAGCTCTAACAATACATAAAATCACTCGCCTCTGACTCTTCTGATAATTTATGCAAGATTAAAGTATCGCTGTGGTTGCCTTTTCTGGTGCCTAATTCAGCATTTTCTTTTTCCTTATGGAAGCAAGACTCCAGATTTAACTGCTCTAATGCCCTTTTACAGTGTTTGCTGTAGTAAAACCTAACAGCCACTCCGGCAGGCGAGCCGGGAAATGATGGATCACGGAAGCTCACGGAAAGGGGAGCACTGTAAAATGCCCCAGTTAATGTGGAGAGAGCAGAGTAAATCTTGTTTTAAAAACAGAGCGGGATCTCTGATGGACTCGTTTCACCCCATCAAACTCCCTTTTGATTTGCTTCCTGATAAGGGAGAACTCCGCTCCTTGGATTCCTGATAACAGGGAAAGCATTTGGAAGTCAGTGCTGCTAAATTAAGGTCAGCAATCACTGCAAACACCTCGACCCAGCCAGGAACGAGCACTATTTGGGTGGCAGGTTGGGCTCTTCTTCAAAAGGAAAGAATTCCCTGCTTTTTTTAATCCCAAAAAGAGTATTTGACATTGATCCACCTGAGCCCTTGGATTTGAGTGCCCTTCCCACCCCAAAGGAGGATAAAGAATGGATTGAGAGCAGCCCCGAAGAGAAGGACTGGGGGTGTTGGTGGATGAAAAGCTGAATGTGCCCCATCCATGTGTGCTTCCATCCCAAAAATCCCCCATATCCTGGGCTCATCCCACAGCGTGGGAAGCAGAAGAAGGGGGAATTCTGCCCCTCTGCCCCCCTCAGGTGAGACCCCACCTGGAATTCTGCATCCAGCTCTGGAGTCCAACATCAGAAGGACGTGGAGATGTTGGAGCAAGTCCAGAGGAGGCCATGGAGATGCTCCAGGGGCTGGAGCCCCTCTGCTCTGGAGCCAGAATGGGAGAGCTGGGAATGTCCATCCTGGAGAAGGGAAGGATCCAGGGAGACCTCAGAGCC
>VWZT01005507.1:198005-212276 GCA_013397055.1 Pachycephala philippinensis
GGCTGCCCCACCCCTGGAAGTGTCCAAGGCCAGGCTGGACTGAGCTTGGAGCAACCTGGGATAGGGAAAGGTGTCCCTGCCCACGGCAGGGGTTGGAATTGGATGATATTTGATCCTTTCCAAACCATTCTGTGATTCCATGGAAAAAGGCAAACTTTGATGGCACATCCCACCCACTCACCCCTCCCCGGGCTCTCCCTGTCCCCATCCAAGGACAAGATGTCCCGGGACATTTGCCGGTGTCGTGAGGAACAACACGGAGTTTCCCATTGCAACCAACGCTGGAGTTTACAGCCCACGCTAAGGCTCCAAGAATTCCCGTGCCCTTTTCCAATGGAGAGCCCCCGAGGGCAGCTTAAGGGCCGATAACAAGTGGGATCAGCTTTGGAACCGATCCCGTCCGCACATCCACACAAAATCCCCACTTGACACCGCTCCAAACAATCCAAAATAGAAACACCCCCCAAGAACCGCACGCGTGGGGATTATCCAGAGGCACAGGGGAGAGAAGGAAACGTTCCTTGGACTCGAATTTCCCAAGGGATGACAGCGAAATTCCCGTTGACAAGTGAAGTCAAGGCGTTTCCCCATCCCTTAGGCTGAAGCAGAAACTCCGACAAAGCTGCTGGAACAGCAAAGTTTTGTAGGGCTCGGGAGATGCTGCCGAGTCCACAAATCCCTTATTCCAGGTGCACTCCGGCATCTGTTCCGTATTCCAAGGGATTTTACTCATTCCTGGTGCTTTGTAGAGCACATGGAGTGATCCACAAAGTCCTGGAATGAAGGGCTCAGCTCAGCTCAGCAGCCAGGGAGAAGAATTTTCCCTACGACGCTTCCGAGTCGTTACAGGGAAAATCAAATGGGAAGATTTCCACAAGAAAATTAAAAGGGTGTAAACAGGGATTTGGGAAAGAACGGGAAGCAGAAAGCAGAACAGAGAAACCTACATGGGTTTTACAGGGAATTGAGCATCTGCCAGGGCGGGATTTTGGGAATCCTGACAGAGAAGCAGAGGATACTCCGATCATCCACATCGGCATCAATAATTCCAGCTGTGACCGTGCCGGGAATACCATCACACAGTTTATTAAGTGAGAGAAAATAGCAAAAGGAAGGAAAATACCAGGGAAAAGGGACTCATTGTCACTTTTCAGGTTATGGGGATTTTTTCAGTGCCTTAAACACCCACTTTTTTTTCCTTATTTTTATTTAGGAGCCCACGGAAAGACAAGCAGAGGGATAAGAGGGATCAGCACTGAAATTCCGCCCAATTCCGAACAGCAGGTCCAAAACTGGTTTAAAAGCTTCATTTTTGGTTGGATTAGGAGACTCCTAAAAGTTCCTTCCAAGCCAAAGCATTCCATGGACAAATAAATACCTATCTCCAAGACCAAGACCTAATTCCAAGAGCATGGAGTGACAGGATAAGGGGGAATTGCTTAAACTGAGAGTAGATTCAGATGGGATATCAGGAAAAAATTCTTCCCTGTGAGGGTGGTGAGGTCCTGGTTGCCCAGAGAATTTGTGGATGCTCCATCCCTGGAAATATTTAAGGCCAGGCAATCCCTAGGAGGCCAAAGGAGGAGTTCAGGACCTACTGCTCTGTTTCCCCTTTTTTCCCTCTGGTTTTTTTTCCCTGTCTATTTTAGTTCCACACCACGCCATCCCTGAAAGGTTTGGATTCTTAGACAAAGCCCCCCACAGACTTGGAAATATCAAGGGTCAGAGCCAATGGAAGGATCCCATCCATCCCCAAAGCCAAGTATTTTTCCTATTAGTGTATAAATAGACCATTCCCCAGAGAGCTGCTGGCTACCAAAATGGAATTTCCCAATCCAATGGAGCTGGAGCTGCACCCGGTAAAGGAGAGGCTCTAAAATAAGGATTGAGGTAAAAATATTGAGGTAAAACTACCTAAAATAGGGCTTGAAAAGTGACTTTGATTAAAACACGGAACGGTTTTGATGGGAAGGGACCTTCAAGGTCATCTCATTCCACGCCCCTGCCACGGGACACATTCCACTGGAGCAGGCTGCTCCAAGTCCCATCCAACCTGGCCTGGAACACTTCCAGGGATGTGGCTTCCACAACAAATTGACTGTGACGGTTGAATTCTGCAGGGAAAGAGACACTCAGGAGTTGTCACCTTCAGGATCTCTGCCCCATTTCCCTCTGGATGTTCGCTCGCTGTCGCCGATTTCCCCGATCCCAAATCCAACATCTACATGGGAACACTTCCTTGATCAAGTCCCATTCCCTCGCTCCCGGCAGGCTGTTATTTTTAAAAGAGGGCTCTGCAAAGAGAATTCCCAACCCTGGCTCCACGCCCGCAGCTCCTCTTGCAGCTCGGGACGAGTCACCTGGAAATGCCAAGTCAAGGCGGAAACCCAAAACCGTTACTTACGACCACTGACGTAACCGGGGGCCGGCAAAGAGCCAAGAATGTGAACTTTTCCCAATTCCTGAAGGAGTGAGGAGCCACCTCTCCAGCCACGCTCCACCCCTGGCTCCCAAGGACAAGCCAGAGGGAAGAGAGAGCTGGCCATGGAATGATTTCCGGGCAAGGTCAAACCTACGCGGGACAAACGAGCGACCCTCGCCTCGAGCGGCGACCTGGGAAGGGTTTGGATGAGCTGGAAGGAATTTGGGAAAGCGGGAGTAATGATGGAGCAAAGAGAAAGATGTGATGAACTCCGAGGAGTTCTGTGTGTGATCCAAGGGTTTCCCTCAGGGAAGGGATCAAGAGCTTAACTCAGCCGTAACACGATCGGAGGCGTCGCCTCAAAGAGCAGCAAAACCTCGTGCGAGTCAAAAGAAAAAGAAAATAAATATAAAATAAAACACAAAACAAGGGGAAAAAACCTCCAAAAATTCCCTCAGTTGCTGTCCCATCGGGAATCACCCACTGGAAACATTAAGAAAAAAAATAGGACAGGGGATAAAATCCAGGGCTGAGATTTCCAGAGCTGCCAGAGGGATCCAAACACCCGGTGTCAATAAAATTATCAGCAGCTGAGCATTCGGATGCCTCCCATAACTTGCTCCTCACCATTTACACCCCCTTTACTCGCCCGAGTCATGCAAAGCAGCTCCTGCCACTTCTGCCTCCAGCGTTTTTCCAAGCAAATGCTCCTTGCCCATCCCGAACCCCTCGTAGCACATCCCATGGAGCGAGGAGAGAAATGAGGATTCAGGGAATTTTTTGGAGGGTGATTCTGGCAGTAAAGAGTTGTAGAAGCTTCTGCAGACGCAGGGTGAAGCGGGTTTTAGGAATCCTGTGGAATTTCTATTTAGGAAGATGGGAATACAAACAGGATTCCTTCTGTTTGGCAGTTTCAACAGCGGGGTGGCAACACAGGATAAGCAGGAAGCTGATAACACAAACCACCGGCTTATCTCACTTTGGAGCAGGAGAAAGGGAAAAGATAAGCAGGGAAGGAATATTTTCAAGGGAACGACACAAAACCAGGTTGGATGTAGCGGATCCAACAAGGATGTGCTCCCAATTTACTCCTCCTCTGGCCAGGGAGTTGCACAGCCACAGACAGAGAATTCCAACAATTCCCCGCCTATTTAAGATGAAGGAGGGAAGGTTTAGTGGGATATTGGGAAAGAATTCTTCCTTGTGAGGGTGGGGAGGCCCTGGAATGGAATTCCCAGAGAAGCTGTGGCTGCCCCATCCCTGGAAGTGTCCGAGGCCAGGTTGGACAGGGCTTGGAGCACCCTGGGATAGTGGAAGGTGTCCCATGGCAGGGGTTGGAATGGGACAATCTTCAAGGTCTCTTCCAACCCAAACCATTTTGGGATCTAAATTTAAGGATGAACCACCCACCTCTCCCTGGAAAACATCCAAAAGTTCCTTAGAAACTCCTTTAATACCCAGACCTGGAGGTCACATCAGGAAAAGGGAGCCAGGCTTTGAACTCAGGACACAGCAAAATAAGTTGATCCTTGAGGTCCCTCCTAACCCAAACCATTCCACGATTCCAAGTTCACCCCAAGCAGGACACAACCGGAACCATCCAACCCCGCAACCACCAAATTATTTAAGGAACAAACACACATAAATAAGGAAAAGTCCCTGGAGAATCTCCCTCCTGCTTTCTCCATCTCCTCCTTCCAGCCAGCTGTGACCGTGCCGAAGCAATCCCGGAGCATTCCTGCCTGGAAGGGGACATTACAGAGGGGAAAAAAGACACGGAGGAGCCTCTTTGTAATATTCCATGATCCCCCCGGGCGAGGCGCGGAGCCGGCGCTGCTGAACGCTGCACTTTTGGATTCAATTAAAGTGATTATCTGTTGTGCCAAATAAATTGTGTCCAGCATCTATCCTGCAGGATTTTACACCTCCAGCCTCATTATTCCCTAACTGTTTCCTCCTGTTTATGCTCTCTCCAATTAAATTGCTGATAATATGAGCCAAAATAAAAAACGAGCGCACCTTGTCCGGAGAAAATTGATTCCCTTTTTTCCTGCACCGGGCGATTGCCAGGTTTTATATACTCTGTTCCTGGCGATCATTAGTAATTCAATTTTCTTTTTATTAGCCCCCTTATCTGCTGAGCAATATAGTGGCAGAGCTGACCTCTTTCGCACGGGTAAATGTTTAAAATCTTTTCCCTGATTAATTTTGCCAGTTAAGGAAAAGAGGAGAAATGATCCGGCTCTTTGCCATCACAATGAATAAAGCTTAATGTTGATTGTGATGGAATTTCTAATGCCAAGGAAATTGATTGAACGCAGCAATTACCCCGCAATAGGAACTCCAGGGAAATGGGATGGTTTTCTCGCCGGCCGTAGCCTTTTGGTTATTTAAAACAATCCAATTTGCAAGGATAATTATATATTAGTGTTTTATCTGCCACCGGGAATGAACATGGGAATTTTGATACTGGCCCGGCATTAGCAGGTTATTGCTGCAAATTACTCCAGATCTGCTTTCTTTCACATAAAGACGAAATTAGGCCATCAATAACCAGAAAAAGGTGGACTGAGGAGATGGGAGAGGCACGAGTGCCCTCTGCAGGGCTGTGTGCGCTTCCCAAAATCCCCAATTCTCCTGGAAAAGCCCCCGATTCTCCCGCAAAAATCCCAATTTTCCCACACCGCACTGCCATTCTCCTCATCCGTACATTTGCCACATCTCTGATGTTAAAATGACATTTTTAAAAAATCAATAAATCTTCCTTTGAAGCACTTATTCCTAGTTTTTCCTAAGGAAAAAGCCATGGGAATAAGAAATGACAGCTCGGATGCCCAAGCAGGATGAGCCAAGGAATGGTGAGGAAAAGTTCCCAACTCCCAGAACTCATCTGTCATTAAAAAATAAATTGGGAAAAAGCCTCATCCTGCAAGAAATCCCAGATAAAGACAGGAGGAAAAGGTGTTGGAGAAGCGTGGGATTCCCGTTTCCTCTGGCATGGGACTTTTAAGATGGAAAAAGCAGGAACATCCCGCTGTTATCACACCTGGATCAGTCAAACCTCACTTAGAAGTTGATGTTTTCCCTCAAAACTGGGGAGAAAAAGATGCCATCCCTGCACTTTTGGGAATAAGCCCAACTCCTCTTTGGAGAAAGGGGATAAAAGATTCCCAAGGTGATGGGACAGGACATGGATGAAAAGCTCATTTGGCATTTGGAGCCAGGCTGGGAGAGCTGGGAATGTCCAGCCTGGAGAAGAAAAGGATCCAGGGAGACCTCAGAGCCCCTTCCAGGGCCTAAAGGGGCTCCAGGAGAGCTGGAGAGGGACTTGGGACAAGGGATGGAGGGACAGGACACAGGGAATGGCTTCCCACTGCCAGAGGGCAGGGATAGATGGGATATTGGGAAGGAATTCTTCCCTGGGAGGGTGGTGAGGCCCTGGAATGGAGTTCCCAGAGAAGCTGTGGCTGCCCCATCCCTGGAAGTGTCCAAGGCCAGGCTGGACGGGGCTTGAGCCACCTGGGATAAGGAAAGGTGTCCCTGCCCATGGAAAGGGGGTTGGAATTCCCTGATTTCCAAGGTCGCTTCCCACCCAAACTATTCCATGGTTTTATCCAACACAGTGGCACCCACGACCTTGATGATCCTTCTTGGTCCTCCAGTTTTTCCCTGGATAAGGGCAGAAACAACCACTGTCTTTTATCCCTCTTCCATCACATCCCTGAGGATCCCAGAGGTGAGTGAGGCAGCCCTGGCACTTCTTCCCTGCTCCAGCATCCCACTGGAAAAACTTCCAGTTGGGACACATTCCAATACCTCAGCTGTTATTAAACGCCCCACTCAATCAAGTGTTTTGGAATTAATTAATAAGAGCTGCAGGTGGATCTCTCACAGAAGAGCCCAAACGATCCCAAGAGAATTCCTACCAATCTGCCACTTTCCATGTGCTCTCTGATCCCCAAAAAAAATCAATTCCCACAGAGGGAAGTGCCTCTGGATACAGAGCTTTGGGAAACACCAATCCCAGTCCCAAGACTCTGCAGTGGCTGGAAGAGCTTCCCTAACTGATGAGACCAAACAGATCCATTTGGGTCCAGGAAGGGAATTGCAGAGTTGGGAGACAGACCAGGACATGGGAAAAGCAGGAACAAGGTCTTTGTACAGACCACAGAGCTGTGCCACGTATCCCAAAATCCTGCGGAACAGGACAAGCAGGAAACCAGCCAGGCTCTGTCACCACAGGTGACAGAAGGGGCTGATCCAGCTTTTCCAGTTGGGAACATCCCTTCCCTCTGTCTTCCCATTCAGCGTGATCCCAGAAATGGATGGTGCTCCTCAACATCCACCCCTCTGCTCCATTCCCGCCCCACTCTGCTCCCAGTGTATCCCAGTAATCCCATTTACTTCCCTCACACTTGTCCAAGGAGAAATGGGAAAGACTGAAAATTCCACCGCTTCGTGGTGATGAATAACCCCAATATTTTGTTGGGATTAATTTCCACACTTTGCCCCAAAAGAAACCAAAACAACCTTCCCAAAACCTCTTGGATAACCTGGGAGCCAGGAATTGAATCCACAAGACTTCACTCATTCCCAGTTCCCTGTGGAACCAGAAGACACCAACACCTCATCCATAATTACACATTTAGAGGGAACAGGGAATGTGGGAGTTGTCCCAATCCCTGTGAGCATCCAGGATCTCCCACACTTGGGAATATCCCTGCCCCGTCCATCATGGAACAATCTTTTTCTTTTAAACCTGGGGAAAAAATCCACAAGAGTCCTGGAGCGGGTGGAGGAACAGCCCTGGAATAACTCCACAGCTTTCCAAACCCGGAGTTTAAGAATATTCCAACACACGAAACTGCAAATCCTCTGCCTGGGATTGAAGCTCCCCAAGAAAAATCCTAAAGTACAAAAGGCTTCAAATCCAGAAACTCAATGTGAATCAAAGGAAGCAAATCCAAAAACTCACTGAGGGAATTTCAAGGCAATCCAGGCTCTTCCTGAATTTCTCTGCAAAGGAGAAGGTGCCACACAGAGCAGCATCTGTCAGGAAAGGCTGGATAATTGGATCCACCTCTGGAGGAGGGAATGAACTACCTGCTCTCCCAAGGTCACCTCCAGACCTATTCCCTTTTTCTCCCTTTGTCCAACTTTCTTTATTTGCCAACTTTCCACAACCACATTCCTGCTTTATTTTTTCATTCCTATCCAGTTAAAATCAAGATTTCAGTATGGGAACCTTCCCTTCAGTCAAGGAAATGGGATTCCAAACAAACTGAGATCCCCGGAACCAGCACATCCTCAATTTCCTCCGAGGTTAAAATGCTGTAGCAATCCCAAATTGCTCCGTGTCTCCAGAGCTTTCTGTCTTTTCATAGAATAATGGAATGGTTTTGGTTGGAAGATCTTAAAGATTAGGGAATTCCACACCCCTGCCATGGGCAGGGACACCTTCCACTATCCCAGGTTGCTCCAAGCTCCTTCCAACCTGGCCTTGGACACTTCCAGGGATCCAGGGGCAGCCACAGCTTCTCTGGGAATTCCATTCCAGCACCTCACCACCCTCACAGGGAAAAATTCCTTCCCAATATCCCATCTAACCCTGCCCTCTGGCAGTGGGAAGCCATTCCCTGTGTCCTGTCCCTCCATCCCTTGTCCCAAATCCCTCACCCAGGAAAACTCAACAACATCTCAACAGAGCTGTTTGAACACAAAATAATTCCAAAATATAACTGGAGACAAATGCCAGCTATGTCGTGGTCCAAACCTCTCCCACCTCCAGCAATTCCCACAGGGAATTTCATGGGGCCACAGGGAAAATGTGCCTCATATCCACCTGAAACAACTGAATCCCAGATGGGAGAAGTTTTTTATCCACAAAAAATGTCCCCAGGGAACAGCAGAACCAGACTTGGAGCCACCAACATCCCAACAACATTCCAGACACTCAGAGGTGCCACTCTGAGCTCCGAGTTCTGCTCCAAAGCAGCAGGACATGGATGCAAATTCCCTGTTCCCAAACACGCTGGATTCAGTATTCTGCTAATTATTGTTGTTTTAAGCAAATTAGATGCAAAACTGGACATGGCGTTGGGACACAGGTGAGAGATTGTGTATTCCTGCCTCTGCCAACCTCTTCCTTCCTGGAAAACCTGAATATGACACCTGAAAATCCAGGGAAACCCCAGAAAAAGCAGATGTGTGGAGATGCCAAAGGACAACACAAGGATATGGAGTCAAACTTCTCCTCAGTGACCAACACCACCTCCAGGAGGACTCAGCAACGCATTCCTAAATCCAAGAACCCTTGGAATTACTTCACGGAGCCCTTGGAATGCCTGTTCCTACCTTCCTTGGTGGCCACTTGTGTCCTGGTCGCCGGCATCCGGCAGAGCCTGTGCTTGGAAATCTGCACCAGGCCCCGGGGCGAGGAGCGTTTGGGCGTCACCGAAGGTTTTCCACGCACGGAATTCTTCCTCCGGAGGTGGAAGCGGCTCTTCAGAGCTGTAGTGGGGGAGACGTTCTTCTTATCCGTGGGGGAACTGGGAAAGGGAATATCAACAGAGTCAGGAGGGAGCAGGGAAGTGACCAAAACATTCCTGGTGTCCTTCTCCAGGACTTCGAGAAGCGGAGTCGAATCCCATCGGGGGGGGAGGAGAAGATCTGAGCAGAAAATTCCAAGGAAACAGGCAAATGTGAGGAATTCCTGGCGAGGAGCAGATGGAGAATGAGGTGTTTGACAGCCAAACTCACTCGCTGCCTTCTGCTCAACAGATGTGAGGGATTGAATCATGGAATCATGGAATCGTTCAGGTTGGAAAAGATCCCTGAGATCGTCACATCCAAGCATTCCCCAGCACTGCCCAGGCCACCACTGACCATGTCCCCAAGTGTCACATCCACATGGATCTTAAATCCCTCCAGGGATGGGGATTCCCAATGCCTGACCACCCTTTCCATGTAAAAATTTTCCCAGTATCCCAACTAAACCTCCCCCCGTGCAACTTGAGGCTGTTTCTTCTTGTCCTGTCCCTGTTCCCCGGGAGCAGATCCTGATCCCACCTGGCTCCACCCTCCTGTCAGGGAATTTAGGGATCCAGAAGTCCTCCCTGAGCCTCCTTTTCTCCAGGCTGACCTCTCCCAGCTCTCTCAGCCGCTCCTGGAGCTCCAGATCCTTCCCCAGCTCCATTCCCATCTCTGGACATGCTCCAGATCCTCAATATCCACCCCCGAGGATTTGAGGAGCCTCAGCAGTGCCCAGCACAGGGGGATGATCCCTTCCCTGATTCTGCTGGAATTTAGCAAAGTGTGGGAGGTCTCCCTGAACTGCCAAAAAATCCCAAACATTCCCAGCTTCTCCATGCTGCTCCAGAGTGATTTTCCCAGCACAATCCACCCACTGGCAGTTTTCCAGGCTAAGCATGAGGGTGAGGAAAGGATGAAAACCTGCTGGGAAGCACTGAGAGAATCCAGGAAAGAGAAGCAGGAACGAAGGCACCAGATTCCCAATTAATGCAATTCACTTCATTACTTGGAACAGTTTTCCAAAGGGATGGAAGGGAGGAAAATACCAGCAGAGCTCATATCCCATCCCTGCTGCATCCCAGCATCTGCACAGGGCTTTCCAAGGATAGACCAGACACGAGACAGGGATCCAAAACATTCCTCTGCTTTTTCCCAGTCCCCGGCACAAAACAGTTATGGGAATTTGAAAATAAATCCAGGAAAATGCCGCTTCCTTTGCTGAGCAAGGAAGTGTCAGTGACCACAGGGACTCACAGGATCCAGTTTGGGATCACCCAACATCAGGAAGACGTGGAGCTGCTGGAGCAAATCCAGAAGAGGCCACCAAAATGTTCCAAGGGAGCCCCTCTGCTCTGCACAGGGACTCACAGGATCCAGTTTGGGATCACCCAACATCAGGAAGACGTGGAGCTGCTGGAGCAAATCCAGAAGAGGCCACCAAAATGTTCCAAGGGAGCCCCTCTGCTCTGGAGCCAGAATGGGAGAGCTGGGAATGTCCAGCCTGGAGAAGGGAAGGATCCAGGGAGACCTCAGAGCCCCTTCCAGTGCCTAAAGGGGCTCCAGGAGAGCTGGAGAGGGACTTGGGAATAGGGATAGAAGGACAGGACACAGGGAATGGCTTCAAACTGACAGAAGACAGGGTTAGATGGGATATTGGGAAAGAATTCTTCCCTGGAAGGGTGGTGTGGAACTAGAATGGAATTCCCAGAGAATCTGTGGATGCCCCTGGGTCCCTGGAAGTGTTCAAGGCCAGGCTGGATGGGGCTTGGAGCACCCTGGGATAGTGGAAGGTGTCCCTGCCCATGGCAGGGGAGCAGAATTCCCTGACCTTTAAGATCTTCCAACCCAAACCATTCCAGGATTCCATAAATCCTCCAGCACACAACAACCCTCACTGGAATTCCTCCCGAAGCCACAACTTCACACGAAATCCATGGACACAAAACCCAACCAACAACTTACCCCACATTCCCTTTCCTCTTGATGATTTTGGTCCGGCTCTTCACTTTATAACTGGACAGAGCAGCCTCTCCAAAGGATTTCATCCCACCGGGAACGACGGACGCCGCGCTCGGAGCCGGAGGGACAGAGGTGGCTCGAGGGATATTTGGGGCTGGAGGCTTCTTCTGGTCCTCGGATCTCCACTGGAATGCTGACTTGGAAGTGGAAGGCAAGGTCTGCAAGCTGGAGGCTTTCCACTTGTATTTACTGGGAGAAACCCCCAGCTTGGATTGCAATCCCAATTTTTTTATCTTTTCTCCCAAATCCGCTTTGGGGGAGATTTTAGCACCTCTGTCTGCTCCCGCAACGCCCTTCTTGGAATTTTCGGCTCGAGGGCTCGCCCACCTCTTCACGATCCGAGAGTTTTTCCCAGGGTTTGCCACCCAAGTGTAGTTGTTTTTCCTGAATTTCTGCGATTTGCCGGAGATGGGTGCTGAGGCAGCTTTCTGGAGACCGGGAGCTTTGGGAATGACGGGAAATCTGCTCTTCAGCGGAGTCACCCCAACCTGAGCGGGTCCAGAGAGCGCCTCGGCATTCCCAAAGAGTTTGGGATGTAGGGAAGCATCCCGGACTTCCTCACCACTCGGCTGCCCTGGAGAGGGGGGTTCTGCCTTGATCCATGCCAAGTGCTGGGCTGGCTCCTGACCTGGAAATTCCAAAGGTTCCTGTGGCTCCGACTTCAGCGCCACGGCACTTTCGCTTCCAGAGGTGCTTCCAGAGGCGGAAAAGGAGCTGCCAACTCCACTTCCAGGCAGGCACACTGTCCTTGACGTGGAACTGAAGGAAATGGATAGGGAAGGTCTTCTCTCTTCCTTCTGGAGAAGAGATTTCTGGATATTCCCATCGGCCGAAGGAGCCGCCGCCGCTTCCCGCCTGGAAAACTCACCGTAAGGACCCACGTTTTCCTGGCCAGCCCTGTGTGGCACCTGGATATCCACGACGATGTTCCCATCCGTGGTGAAGTCCACGTGTCTCTCTGGGGACGATTCCGGTGCCTCGGGAGCTTGGCTGTCCCCAAGGCTCCCAAAACCCCGGGAAGTGCCGGAAACGCTTCCAACGTCGTACCCCGATCCCGGCAGCCGGTTGTCCAGGGAGTATTTTTTCCTCCAGGAGTGAGTCTGGCGTGGGTGGAAATTCCTGGGAGCCTGCTGGGGGTACCTGGTGGAAAAGGCTCCTCTCCTGGTGAAGCCGGGCTGGTGGGGGTTGTTCCACCTGGGAGGAGCCGACGGCGCCGGATGTGGAACATTCCCGTGAGCGTTCCTGTGGCTGTTTATGAGACCTATGGAAAAGAGGGAGCATTAATTCCCTGGATCCCACGGGAATGTGAGAGCAGCCCGGCGCTGCTTTTCTTTGTGCTGGAATTACATCGTCGCTCGGGTTTTGGATAAGCAAGGGTGGAAGAAAAAGTTGTGGAATCACTGAATCCAGGAAGCAAAAGTCATGGAATCCAGGAATGGGTTGGGTTGGAAGGGATCTTCAAGACCATCTTGTTCCAATCCTCTGCCATATCCCTGGATTCCACAGGTTGCTCCCTGTCCAAACTGGCCTTGGACACTTCCAGGGATGGAGCAGCCACAGCTTTTCTTGGAATTCCATCCCAGCCCCTCACCACCCTCCCAGGGAAGAATTCTTTCCCAACATCCCATCTATCCCCGCCCTCCGGCAGTGAGAAGCCATTCCCTGTGTCCTGGCTGATCCTGATCCCACCTGGCTCCACCCTCCTCTCAGGGAATTTTAGAGAGCCAGAAGGTCCCCCCTGAATCTCCTTTTCTCCAGGATGAGCCCCCCCAGCTCCCTCGGCTGCTCCTGGTGCTCCAGACCCTTCCCAAATTCCCTTCCTTGCTTCCCTTCAAAGCAGCAGCAAGGACACTCCGAGGCTTTGCTGTCACATCCCTCTGGAAGCCACCACCTCTCCCTGGTGCTTTGATCCACCAACATCCCCCTTAATTCGGGAATTTCTGCCCTTGTCCAGCCTCACTGTTTAGAAAACCTTTCCCACGAGTGATTCCCGAAGGAATTTGGAGCCTGATATTTCAGGCAGAGGAGTTTTTCCTTCACCAGGGTCACGGAGCTGCCGGGAGAGCTGAGTCAGCACATTCCTCATGGAAAAGCAAGGATTGTTTTCCTGCCTCTCATCATTCCCCTATGGAGGAGCTCCCGGAGAGGCAAATCCCAAGCCCCGAGCGGAGCTTGTGGCCTCACTAATGAGGAAAAATTACTTTGAGGGACAAAAATAAGACAGAGTTGGTGCTAAAGATAAATCCTGGTGCTTTCCAGAGCTTGGGAAGGGCACGTGGATACACATCCCACCTCTGAGCTCCCAGCCCAGGGCTGTGGGGCAGGGAGCACCCCCTTCCCAAAGCCAGGAGAGTCCCAGATCCTGTGGGGAGCAGCAGTGTGGGAATTCCGCGGTGTGGGGACCCCAAAATCCCCGAGTGCTCTGTGGCCCACTCGGCTTTCCTGAGTCTTTTCCCTTTCCATCTTTTCCCAGCACTCCCTGGATCACTTCCCTCTTCTCCCAGAACTCTTGAGTCCTCTCTTCTCCCCTCTTCCTCCTTCTCCCAGCATTCCTGGGTCCCTTCCCCCTTTTCCCAGCACTCCTGAGTCCTCCACCTTCCCTTCCCGCTTTCCCCCACCACTCCTGGATTCCTCCCCTCTCCACCTCCACCACCCCTCGGGCCCTTCCCAGGCCCCAGCCCTTCCCTTTCCCAGAACTCTGGGATCTTCTCCATCCCCATCCCACTCACACTCCCCCTAAAATCCAACATCCCTTCCACAGCTCGTCCCTCCCCCACCAACGACTCCCCAGGTCCCGCCACACCCTGTCCTTGTCCCACCCCAGATTCCCAAAATTCCCTTCAAACACCTCACCCCAGGATGCCCAGATTTCCCCTTATCCCTCCTCCAGCTCCTCTCACATTCGTCCTGGATGGAATGCTAGCAGCCGCTCCCTGTTTCCCGACCCCGATCTCTTTTTGTCATTGCTCCCCTCCCTTTTTTCCCTATTCCCCTCGGTGTCCCCCCGTTTCCCGGTGTCCTGGCCGCTCCCATTCCCGGATCCCCCCCGTTTCCACACCCTGGAGCACTCGGATCTCCCAGCACGGCCGCTCTCGTTCCCGCACCCCATTCCCTTCCTGATTCCCCGTTCCCCTCGTTAGAATTGGATATTCCAATCCCAGGTCCTCCGGTGTCCACCCCATTCCCGATTCCCCCAATCTCCCCACCCTGGAGCACTCGGATCTCCCGGCACAGCCGCTCCCATTCCCGGATCCCCCCGATTCCCTCACCCTGGAGCACTCGGATCTCCCGGCACAGCC
>VWZT01005508.1:6261-25282 GCA_013397055.1 Pachycephala philippinensis
GGTGCTCTTGCCCACCTGGGCACCCCTGGGCTCGTGTCCAGCCGCTGGCACCAGCACCCCCAGGGCCTTTCCCAAGGGCACCAGGAGCAATTTCCCCATGGAAAGGGAGCTCAGGCCTTGGAAAGAGCTGCCCAGGGAGGTTTGGAGTGCCCATCCCTGGAGGGGTCCAAGGAAGGGCTGGAGGTGGCACTCAGTGCTCTGGGCTGGGGACAAGGTGGGCATCGGGCACAGCTGGGACTGGCTGGGCTGGGAGGGCTTTTCCACCCTCAGGGATCCTGGGACTCTGTGGATTTTCGCATTTTTAACCTCTGTCTCTGTGTGGGCATAGAAGGAACTGGCCTTGCAGCCTGGTCCCTCTGTCTCTGTTATCAGCTCAGAGCCCTTTGCTATCAGCTCATTATCAATGCTACTGCTGATAACAGCTCCTGCACCAGCCTCGGCTCTCTGGGCTTTGGGCTGCACCAGAAATCTTCTCTTAAAGCAGTTTTTCACGTGCCATCAGAGCCCAAGGGGGCACCAAGTTCCTGAGAAAGACGATCCCACAAGATTCAGTGTTTCCATGAACTCTCCTCTGCTGCTTCTGGGATTTGCAGTCCCCAAACTCCAGAAACATTTTACCTCTAATTCACGCTTGACCTCCAACTTCTCCAGAGGCTGAATCCTGCCCTGGGCTGTCTCTGCTGGGCTCAGTGGAAATTTTAAAGTAGGTTATTGGAGATCTTCACTTCATGTAGACTTCACCAAGAGCTGGAGATGTAGACTTCAAGAGATGGAGATGTAGACTTCACCAAGAGCTCAGTGCTGGATTTCTGGAGCTGCCTCTTCTCATGGAAGGCCCCAACAGAACTGGAAAAAATATGTATGTGATTCCCTCTTCCTTATCAGGAATGTCCAGAAAATGATCCTGGATTTTACAAAATATGGTTGTGGTCTTTGTCCCCAAGGAGTTCCTGTGGCAGAAAATTCCCCAGGCTGGTTCTGGGCTTTTTTGGGAAGTATTTCCTTTCACCAGTCCCAAATGGATGGAGCTGGAATCTCCTCCAGGGTGTGCCCGTGGCTCCTGTGTGGCATCAGGGGGTGCAGGACTGTGGGTATTAACATGGGCATTATCATCTCCTGAGCAGCAGCCAAGCACAAATCTGGTGAGGAGCGAGTGATTTTCTCCAGCAGAATGGAGTTTTTCAATCTTGCTGTAATCCTGCTCTTAAATCTCATCAGCCAGGATGGCTTTTTAATACCATTTGTGTCCAGAAAATTGAAATCTAGAAAATAGCAGCTTTTTCGTGGGGGAGAGGAATGAGTTGGAGAAATGCCATTAGTCTGCAACCTGAATTGTGGCCCTCTCATCCCACACGCTTGTGCACAGTCATGCTGCAGCTGGAAAACAAAAAATCAGGATGGGGAGGCCTCTATTAAATCACGCACGAGGTTTAAACTTGAAATTAAATCCATTTTTGCCCAATCTGTGACAATGTGACTCCATGGGCCAGGACCAGCTGCACTTCAAGTGCAAATCTCAATTTTTGCTGCATTTGGCCACGAAGTTTGGTACAGTTTAGGCCTCATTCCAGTGGCACTTGGATGGCACAGGGATCTTGTTCTCCTCCCTTTGTGCTCCAGACTTGTTGGCTCGGGTGGGAAAAAGCTGTGTTGGCATCCACGTGAGCTGTGCTCAGATTCCCTGCTGTGAGCAAATCCCAGGGAATTTCAGTGCTGGGGAAATGTCAGTGTGGGGGAATCACAGAATGGAGTCATGGAATGGCTTGGGATGGAAAGGTCTGGAAAGGGCATCTAATTCCAGCCCTCTGCCATAGCTGGGGATGCCACTCATTATCCCAGAGTGTCCAGCCTGGCCTTGGGCACTGCCAGGGATCCAGGGGCAGCCACAGCTGCTCTGGGCACCCTGTGCCAGGGCCTCCCCACCCTCCCAGGGAACAATTCCTTCCCAATATCCCATCCAGCCCTGCCCTCTGGCACTGGGAAGCCATTCCCTGGGTCCTGTCCCTCCAGCCCTTGGGAATTGTCTCTCTCCATGTTTCCTGTGGCTCCTTCAGGCCCTGCAAGGCCACAGTGAGCTCACCCCAGAGCTTCTCCTCTCCAGGCTGAACAATCCCAGCTCTCGCAGCCTTTCCTCCCAGCAGAGCTGCTCCATCCCTCTGCTCATCCTGGTGCCTCCTCTGGGCTCTCTCCAGCAGCTCCACGTCCTCCCTGTGCTGGGCCCCAGGGCTGGGGCAGCTCTGCAGGTGGGCTCTCACCTGGGCACAGGGGCACAATCCCAATCCCTTTCCTGCTTCCCACACTGAGGGATCAGCCCAGGGCATGGGGGGCTCTGGGCTGGGGCAGCTCCAGCTCTCCCAGGGCTGCTCCATCTGCTCATCCCCAGCCTGGATTGATCCCAGGGGCTTTCCCAGTCCAGGTGCAGCACCAGCTTTTGGCCTTTCCCAAAGGATTTGCACTCAGGGGATTGGGGATTTGGGACTCAGGAGGAGCTGCTGCCAAAGAAGTGCCACGGAGCAATTCCTGCCTCTCTCCAGCTGGGCACTGCTCTGCCCAGACACTTTCATCGCTCCAATTTCCTAACGAGGGAACAATATTGTCTGCCCAGCCCTGAGGGGAGTGTTGTGAAAATAAAGGAATGGGAGTTGTGAAAATAAAGGAATTGGAGTTGTGCAAGCCCGGAGAAGCAGCTTTTCAAAGGTGTTTATTCAAATACGGACAAATATGTAGGGCAGTAGAAGCAAACACTCCCAGCAGTGCTGGGCCTCATTATTCCAAACTCCACTCAAACTTTTGGCTGCATTTCTGGGCTCCTGAAGAAACTGAGGAATCTTTAGGCCTTGGAAAAGCTTTGGAATGAGAAGAGAAATCAGTAAGGAAGTGAGCAAGTGTATGTTTAAGGATATAAGGAAGTTTACTGTGGGAGATAAGGACTTTCTTTGGAGGCAATGGGAATTGTGTGCTGTAAATAATGTTTGCTAACTCCAGACGGTTGTGGGAAAACAAACTCTGGAAAAGCTGTTGGGAGAGTGTGGCCAGTGCCGCGTGTGCAGGGAGCATGGGCTGGAGGAAAAACACCACGGGGTTGTGTCATTAAAAGCTCTTATCTGAGGGTGTTGATAGGAGAGAGGGAAATGAGGCTTCTGCAACCCCGCTGCAGTTGGGAGGAGTCATTCCCTGGGCAGATTCCTGGGTTGGTTGGGAAAAAATGGGAAAGGGATTGTGTGGCAAGGGGGAGCCAGGCAGGGGTCGGGCTCTGCTCCAGGGAACAGGGACAGGAGGGGAGGGAACGGCCTCAGGCTGGGCCAGGGGAGGCTCAGCTTGGACACCAGGAGCAATTTCCCCATGGAAAGGGAGCTCAGGCCTTGGAAAGAGCTGCCCAGGGAGGTTTGGAGTGCCCATCCCTGGAGGTGTCCAAGGAAGGGCTGGAGGTGGCACTCAGTGCTCTGGGCTGGGGACAAGGTGGGCATCGGGCACAGCTGGGACTGGCTGGGCTGGGAGGGCTTTTCCAGCCTCAGGGATCCTGGGATTCCATGAAATTTGCTGCTGAAATTGAGGAAGTCTCTCCTAAGGATGTGTGCTTTCCCTAAGATTTATGATGAAATTCACTTGGACTTTGGTGGCAGAAGGTAAAACCATGACACAGAAAAACCAAATTTCGGGCTTCTGCTAAATTTTAACATCCTGGGCATAGCAAAGGTCTCCAGAGGGAAATTCCTTCCAGTGATGGGATAATTTACCAACTCCAACTCTCATCCTAGGAAACAGCACAATGAAATCGGCTGAGCCTTTCAGAACGGACAAGAGGCAGAATTTTACCTGAGTTCGGTGCCTGTCACACCAAATTTCACCCCAAATTGTTGAAGTTTGCTGAGGTGACAGAGCCAGAAAACCACGTTGTGCTGTGTCACTCCTTGGCAGCTCCTCCCAATCCCAGTTGGACTTGGTGGATGTTTCATTTTCCAGCTTCCCCCTTTGCAGAACCCTTGGGATTTGAGATGCATTTCAGAATTTGGCCTTCCACACTCACGGCACCGAGAGGGCCTGGCTGCCTCCCAGGCCGTGTGTGTGAGAATTGCTTTTTTATTCCCCTTTGGAATGTGGTCAATTTATAAGATCTCCCCACACCCTTTCTCTGCAGGAGTCGCTTCATTTCTTTGTGAGCTTTGCTGTTAAACTGTGCATAATTTGGGGTTTTCATTGTTCTCCCCCTGCTTTTGAGGCCGCTTTGTGAGTTTTGAAAAGATGTTAATTTTTCTTTTGTTGTTTTCTGTTGACCACTTAATCCTTTCCCATTCCAATTGTTTTTCTTATTGCTCTCCTCCAACTTTTCCGTTGTTTGAAATGTCTGTCATCCCAAACTCGCCTTTGTTCTCCCAACAATGATTTTGGGAGCCTCCCTGCTGAGGCGCATTCCAAATGTGTGTGTGGCTGTGGATGGGGGATTTTGGCCTTCCCTGCTCATTGACGCCTCTCTTGCCTTCATCTGGGCTATCAGTGGATCCAAGCAGCTCCAGTTCTTTCCTTGGAATCTGATTGCCAGAATCACCAGGAGCTCGATGTCCCTCAGACTCCGCCAGGGTGAATGAACTTCATCAGTTTTGGGCTGACCACGACTCCACCTTAGCTCAGAAAATGAACCGAAGTCTCCCAAACCTCCCAGCAAACCTTCAGGAGCTGTGTCTTTATCCTTCCTACAAAGTGGAAGCCATCCAAAACCGTGAGTCATTCCCTCAAAAAGAATGGAGAATGGGCTGAAATCCCTGGGGGTATTTTCTGATCAGAGGGGAAGTCCAGATATTTATCAGGTACTTAAATATTTTCAGTTTCAGTTCAAAGAATTTCACCTCAAAAGACCTTGGTTCCTCATAACCATCTCCAAAGGTGTGGGGATCACAGCTGGGAGGAATTCTGAGAATTTTGGCGTGGCAAGGGCCAGATTTTAAAGATATTTGGGTGCCCAGGGTTAGACAACAGCAGTATTATCTCCTGATAAGTGGAGATCCTTAACTCAATTCCACTCCAGGCCCTGCAGGAATTCTGTAACTAAAGAGCCACTGGATGAAAATGGGATGGGGATGCTCCTTTATTGTCTCCAGGTGGATGAGTGGAAGTGCCAAACAGGAGGAGAGGATTTAGGACTGTGCTTTCTGCAGGCTGAGAGAAGCCTCTGTGAAGAGCCAGGTTTTTTTTGGGATGGGTGGGATTTAAGGAACCTGCTTGGAAGTCTGTGGAACCTTCTGGGAAACTTCTTGGTGTTGGATTCGTTTCCATGGATATTGAAGCAGCAGGATTTCAAAGTCTTGGTACCCACACCAAAATTCCAGCTTCTGTTCACTGCTGTACCAGCTCAGCATCTCCAGGGTATTTTATCCCGGATGGAAGTGGCATAGGAATGGGAATCACTGAGCTGCTCCAAAAAGTGGGCTCCTTTAGGAGAATTTGCCATTTGTAATTACCATTCCCACCCAAAATGGTTTCATTCCTGTAAAAACAAATTTGGGGTTGACCATGAGGCTTTTAAATGTGTGACCTTCCACCAAAGCATCCTGGACAAGAATTCCGGAGGAAATGCTGCAGAACAGCAACCATTCCATCCAGGACCTGTCTCTGGGGACTGGAACTGGATTGCAGAGGGCAGATTCTCACCCTCACCACGGAAAATTTGAAATCCTGGGAGAAATGCAGTTTTCCAGGGTATTTAAGTCAACAGTTGGGCTTGGAGCGGCTGAAGTTGTGTGGTTGTGGTCACATCTCCTCACTGGCCCAGTGCAAGGCTGCAGTGTCACAGGATCATGGAATGGTTTGGAAGGGCCTTAAGGATCATCTCATCCCACCCCTGCCATGGCAGGGACACCTTCCCCTGTCCCAGGCTGCTCCAAGCCCCAGTGTCCAGCCTGGCCTCGGACAATTCCAGCTTCTCCTACTTCACCACCCAACGCTCTGCACAGCTGGAGACCTCCCACCTGGCAGGGAAAGGTCTTCTCCTTCCCTCAAATGGTGCCAATTCCCTAAGGAGCATCCCTGGTTTGGAAAACTCTGAGTCCCAGGTGAGGAGCAACAACTTTCCCTGGATGAAACCTTTAAACTCGGTGGTGTCTCTGAGCTGGTGACAAACTGAGCTTTTAGGAGAACGGAGCAGCAATTTCTCTGGGATCTGGCTCCATGGGAGGTGCTTTTCCCAGGACAATGTCACAGAATCATGGAATGCCTTGGGTTGGAAAGGACCTTGAAGCCCATCCAGTGCCACCCCTACCATGGCAGGGACACCTTCCACTGTCCCAGGCTGCTCCAAGCCCCAGTGTCCAACCTGGCCTTGGACATTTCCAGCTTCTCCTACTTTGCCACCCAATACTCTGCACAGCTGGAGACCTCCCACCTGCCAGGGAAAGGTTCTTCTTCTTCCCTGAAATGGTGCCAATTCCCTAAGGACACTCCCAGCCCTGATTTGATGAGTCCCAGGTGAGGAGCAACAACTTTCCCTGGATGAAACTTTAAATTTGGTGATTTAAAGGAAGTTTAAACTGTTTAAGCTTTAAACTGAGCTGGGGACAAACTGAGCTTTTAGGAGAACCGAGCAGCAATTTCTCCGGGATTCTGGCTCCATGGGAGGTGATTTTTCCAGGACACAAGGTTGGGAATCACACCCTGCTGCAGCTCAGGAGCTGTCCCGTGGCAGATACGATCTTCCCTCAGTAAATTCATTAAGTGCACAAACACAAAGACTCCCTTTGGACAATTAGGACCACGAGGGAGGGGTTGGGAAGATGATTGCTCCCTCCTGGGAAGAGATGAAAGCCTCCAGTGGGAAAGAGAAGAGATTTTTCCTGATAGATCTTCAGATTAAACCCGAGGGGCTGCTTGAGCTGGAAGTCTGCCTTCTGTTTTGTATCAATAACTGGATTTCAAATGCTTGGCTCCCGCTCCTGTTTGTAGGTAATGGTTCTCTGCCGAGCTCCCTCTGCTTTCTTGGAGGTGGATTAGGACATAATTAAATATGAGCAACTCTAACGAAAGCCATGGGTCTATCAAAGCTAATTAATTGCTGGGTCTGGTTCGGAACTTGGGAGAATCACTGCAAACAATGGATTTGTCCCATCTTCTCTGAGCACTTCACTCCTGCCCTGCCTATTTACAGCAGAATCCTTGGGATTTGCTTCGAGCAAGCAGAAAATCATCACTTTCTTGTGCAAACACAAAGGAGAGGGAGCTCCTCATGTTTATTAATGCCTCTGTGGCAACTACTTGGTGTAAGCTCTGCTTAAGCCTCCCTTTCGCTACGAGAGATGGAAAAAGGAGCCTTCTTGGAAGTGAAAACCAGGGAATTTCTCTCCTGTTGCAGCTGCAAGCAGAGTTTGTAAAATGGCAAAGAATTCGTGCCTGGCTAATGGGGCATCACTAAAGATTCACTGAGCTCAGGCAGAGACAGAAATTTAGGAGGAATCAGAGCCAGAGGTGGGTTTGGTCCATGGCTCCGTGGGCAATTCCAGCTGCTGGAGCCTGGCACTTGCCAAGGCTGCCCATGGAATGGCAGAGCTGCTGCTCTGGGGGACAGGCCAGGGAGAAGCTTCTGCCAAAGACAAACGTTTAAATGGGAGAAAACCTGAAAAATTAACCAGTTTTGGGAAAGGTCTTCGTGTTTTGGGATGAATTTGAAGGTGGATGAGTCTCCATCTGTCCCAGCTTTCCCTGTCCTCAGCCCCAGCCCATCCTTTTGGGATTGATACCTCTGGAGGGGCTGAAGAGCAGCTGGAACACAAACAAAGGAGGGTTTGGCCAGCCTGAAATCCAATTCTCTCAGTTCCTGTGGCTGCTGGAATTCGGGATGTGCCTCTGGATGGGTTTTCACTTGGAGGTGTGTGTTAAGGAAGGGCTTTGGAGCTGCTTTCACTCCCTTCTGGCTGTTTCCTTACCTGAAAGGAGAGGGAAATGTTTGCTCCCAGCACCAGGAGCCCTGGACAGAGCAGTGGGATCCTGTGGTGCGAGGGAGGAGGAGCAGGGAAGCAGCCACCTGGATTCCTGCTGCTCGTGGGCAGCTCTTGGCTCTCCCCAAGGAGCAGGGAAGCATCCACCTGGATTCCTGCTGCTCTTGGGCAGCTCCTGGCTTTCCCAGAGGAGCAGGGAAGCATCCACCTGGATTCCTGCTGCTCTTGGACAGCTCTTGGCTCTCCCCAAATATCCACAGTGGGGCTGTGTCTCCAGAGGTTTGAGGAAATCTCCCATCCTTGGGTTGCTGTCAGGGACAGGACACTGGGACAAACATCACTGGAGCTTTCACCATCCAGCTGGAAATCCTCTGGGAATTCTCTGGCCTTTCCAGGTGAACATGAGAGCAAACAAAAATCCTTGGGGAAAATATCAGGCGTTAATTCCATTTCCATGGGGCAAACAGAGCTAAAGTGTCCTGGCTGTGCCTGGCAGCCTGAACTTACACAAGCTGTTGGTTGTAAAGCTCGTTGTCATCTGCCTGCCTGAATTTTGGGGGTTATATTTTATTTTTTTATTGTGGAAAACTGGAAAAGAGTCCGTGGAGAGGTTTGAAAAATTCAGTGGAAGACTGGAAACTAATTAAATTAAATTCAGATTAATTAAAATGTTTTGGTTTAGCAAATATGGCTTTTTTAACATAAAGCCAACCTGGAATTCCAAGCGTGTCCTGAAAAGAATCCCTGGCTTAGTTCTACTGGAACACTTTAGTTCAGACTAATTTTAGGCTGGCTCTGGGATCCAGAGTGAAAACCTGCTGCCCAGCATGATCCTGGACACGGGAATCAGGCTCCTGCTCCCAGCTTCCTTTTGGAGGAGCCTCTCCCTGCCTTTTTCCCATCTGCTGTGCCCAGGGAGAAAACCTGGATGCTTTGAGACATCCTGTGTCGGTTCCACTCCCTGAGAAAAACGGGATTAGGTAAGGAACAGAATTAAGATATTTCCCTGGCCCACTGGGATGTGGGATTTGCTGCAGGGATTTGTTCATTTCAGTAGCTTGGATAAAATCGTTCCGTGTGTTTTTCTCTGCGTGAGAGAAACGAAGGCAAAGGCGGTGTGAAAAGCTAATATTCCCAAAATATTCCCCACCCAGGATCCTGTGTTTCCTTGGAATTCTCTATCATTTCTGGCATTTTTGTGCCTCACAGGGCATCGTTCTCTCACAGCATCATCATTCCCCCCTTACACTGGATGTTGGGAAGAAATTCCTCCCTGGGAAGGTGCTGGGATGGAATTCCCAGAGCAGCTGTGGCTGCCCCTGGATCCCTGGCAGTGCCCAAGGCCAGGCTGGACACTGGGGCTTGGAGCAGCCTGGGACAGTGGAAGGTGTCCCTGCCATGGAATGGGATGATCCTTAAAATCCCTTCCACCCCAAACCATTCCATGATTCCAAACACCACCTTGTGCCATAGTGTCCCTGGATCCACCACATCAGTTCCCATTTTTAAGGCTGGAATTTCATTCATTTTGGCCCAGTTTGTTCTTCCCAAGCCCAGTAAAACTGCTCAGGATCGTCTTCTAGGAACTGGAAAAACGGGAGTTTTATTTCATAGGAATTTCTGCTTCCCAGGGCTCCCTGGCTTGCTGACAGCTCTCTCATTCCCCATGCTTTTTCCAGGGAAGTGCTGTGCTATTTCCCAGCCTTTCAAGGGGATCACTCAGGTCCTCAGATTCCTGGTGCATGCTACTCATGCCAGGGATTTCCTCAGATCCTGATGGTTTGGAAATCCTTAATTTTTCAGAAATCCTTTATTTTCCAGAAATCCTTTATTTTTCAGAAATCCATATTCTGTTAGAAATCTGTAATCTGCTAGAAAGGGTTTGTTGTTGTTTGATCCATAATTTGTCAGAAATCTTCTCAACCTGTGTTTTCCACCTTGGCTTTTCCTTGGGAACATTAAATCCTCATGGACCTGACACCTCTGTTGGATTCCCTCCATTCCTGCTTGGAAAAGCACCACTTTTTACTCCTCTCATTTATTTTTATTGCCTTTATCCCTTGTCACTTGACATTCCTTTGGATTCCTGGGCTTTCCCTGGAATTCCCCTTTCCACTCCCCTCATCCTCAGTTCTGTTTTGGCTTCCATGATGTGCACGAGCCCTGATTGATGTTCTGGGCACTGAGGGCTCCCTTTTGCATCCAGAGGTTGAATCCAGACCTTTTTCTGGAATTTCGTGGCCTTCCTGTGCACTTTTAATGGAGTCTCCATCACCATGCCACAGCTATTCCCAATTATCTTCCTGGAAAACTCCCCCAGCTGCTGGAGTCTGATCTCCTGAGATCCATCATTTCTTTTCTGCTGCTCTCACAGCTCCTTTTCCTTGGAATACTGAGCTCTGTCCCTTCATCCCAGTTATCTCCCAGTTTGTCACTTGGCCCAGCCAAGCCACACCAACCTTCTCCAGCTCCTATCCAAAGCTGTGCCCCAGGCTCTTTTCCCACTGAATTCCTTCTCCAAGAGTTTTCCATGTCCCATCCAGATATTCTTGGGAGAACTCCTTTGCCCTGTCTCCTTTTTTAAAGTGGTTTTTAGGAGCTTTTTAAAGTGAGATTGGTGTCATTTTTCCAGCTCTGTTTTTAACCTGATGTTCAACAACTTCTTCCCTATTTTTGGACTCATGGATCTCCCTCCTGGATGAATCTCCACGATTATTCCTGCCTTTCCTTCCTGTAGTGCTGCTCTAAATTTGCCCTCCCAGTGATTTTTGGCCACATTGGGGTTTTAAGGAATGATCTCTCCACTGGATAATCCAAATCCTGCTCTCCATCGTGTCCCTGAGCTCCCCAAAGCTACAGAAACCCAGCAGAAACTGATGTTTGGAGAAATTAATCCCTGAAACTTCTCTTCCTCTTCTTTATTTTTTCGGGTTTGTTGTTGTTTGCTTTGTAACCAGGAACAACACAAAATAACCCTGGATTATCCCACCAAAATTCCTGCAATAAAAGCTCTCTAATCCCAGCCCTTCGCTGCTTTTACTTGGCAGATTCCTAATTTAGGGGGAAACAGCTTCTTTTGCTTCTGCTTAAATTCTTGGATGCTTAAAAACAAAATCTGATTCCAAACTGGAATGGTTTCCTCCCAGTGTGGATTTTCCAGCTGGATTTTGCAGAGCTGCACATGGGGCCAGGCTCTGCCTCTGCTGTGGGCACTGAGGGCAGGGGGAACATCCCTAAAATCCTTAATTCAAGGATCATAATCCTGCAAATGAGGATCCCAGGCCCCAAAAAAACAGCAAAGGGAGCTCAATTTCACCAGGAATTTCCTCTTGCTCAAGGTTATGGTTTTGGCCAAGTCAAATTTCTATTTCCAGATTAAGAAATCAGGTGACTTTTCCAGATTTTTCTCTGTTAAACAGAATTAGAACAAAAATGTCCCCTCAGAGAGTGTCTGGGTGTCCCTTTGCCATCTCTCTCTTCCTGTGGGATTATTTTTGGTCTCTTTTCCTTTCCTACACTCACAATAATTTTTAGTATTTTAACGTGTGTTTGTTGTGGATTCCTTCACTTCTTTTTTCACCCTCTGTATTTGTTTCCCACTTCCATATTCTCAGAATCAGGGTGACAGAATAGGGAATCATGGAATGGTTTGGGTTGGAAGGGATATTAAAGATCATCCCATTCCAACCCCAAATACAACCACCTGCTTGGAATTGGGGCTAAATTTAATCCCTGCCCTTCACAATCACTCCAAAACACTTCAAGCAAAGTATTCCTCACTTTGGGGTTGCACTTGGACCTCGATCCTATAGAAATATGAAATATCCCAAGGAATTTTAAGGACAGGCTTATTAATGGGGCCTGTAGGACACAGAGTGAGGGGGTTAAATTAAAAGCAAATTCAGATCAGATATAAGGAAGAATTTTTTTACAGTGAGGGCGGAAAAACACTGGAAAAGATTGTCCAGAGAGGTTGTGGATGCCTCACCCACATGGATGGACCTTTGGGATCTTGGGGATGTCCCTGTTTATTACTGAGGTGGGGTTGGACTGGAGGAGAATCCCTTCCAAACCATTCCACATTTGGGATCTTGGAGATGTCCCTGTTTATTACTGAAGTGGGGTTGGACTGGAGGAGAATCCCTTCCAAACTATTCCATAATTTCGTGAATTAGACCCTCCGTGACTTTCTCATGGTGAGGGATGGGAAGAGAGGCCTGGCCAGGTGTGGGAAATCAGGAATGTGGCTGGATCCAGCTGGGAAAAGGAGAGGAATGTGGGGAAATGGCAGCAATTCCCTGCAACACCCAGGCCTTGTCTATCTGCCTGAGGGGTGGGTCACTGCAGGTGTGGAAATGGCCATTTGGGAATTAGGATGGGAGAAAAATGGGGAATGAGAAGGGCAGAGTGAGAGCTCAGACTCAGCTCTGTATCCTGCTTGGGAACTTCCACCTTCATCCTGATCCTTCTTGTTCCTCCCAGGTAGTGCCTGGTGTGTCCTCGATGGGAATTTCCAGTCTCAGCATGGAAATGCAAAGGAATTACCCAGCTGGGCCTCCTGGATGGATGATCTGGGAATGGGATGATCCTTGTGAGTGTCTGGGTTGTGTCCAGGGATCCCAGGGAGCCAGGAGCTGGACAAACCCTCGGGAATACATCCCTGGAGGAAGGAGCACAGGGGTGAGTGCTGCTGGGGACATCAGGGCTGGGGGATGTTGGGATTTTCCCAGCTCAGGTTGGTGGCTGTGGTGGGGCCAGGGATGTTCTCTGTGTTCTGGGAATTGGGGTGTTCCTGCTCTGCCAGTCTGGGGAGTAGTACTGGGAGAAAACCCCAAACAGGAGAATTTCTGCTTCCCCATTGTCCTGCACCATCACCTTCAAAGGATCACAAAATCATGGAATATCCTGAGTGGGAATAAACCCACTGGATCATCCAGTCCCACCCTGTCCCTGCCCAGACCCCCAACAATCCCAGCCTGGGCATCCCTGGCAGCGGTGCCCAAAGGCTCCTGGAGCTCTGGCAGCCTCGGGGCCGTGCCCATTCCCTGGGGAGCCTGGGCAGTGCCCAGCACCCTCTGGGGGAAGAGCCTTTCCCTAAAATCCAACCCAACCCTCCCCTGGCCCAGCTCCAGCCGTTCCCTGGGTCCTGTCAGGTCACAGGAGCAGTTCCATGTTTGATCAGCCTGTTTGACACTTGGGGAATTCCCCTTCCCGAGGAGGCGGGAGCAGCAGAGATGCAAGCACTAAGTGGAATTCCTTGCTGGACACTTTCTCCTGTGGTCTCCCTGTGTGCTCAGACATCCCAAACTCTGGGAATGCTTTTTTTTACAATCACCAGCAGCTTTGCTGGATGTTAAAATGTTATTTTTGCACCCACTTTGCTGACAGCCAGAAGGTTCCTTTCCTTAGAGGAGAGGGGATCTCGGGAATGATTCTGCTGTGGGCTACAAAACATCAAAGTCAATCTTTTTCCTACTCCTCTCCCAGAAACCAACAGCTCTGAAGTGGAGTCCCTGGATGCAGAGCTGCCTTCCGGGCAGCACAAGCTCGTTATAACAGGCTAGAACAAAATAAATATTATTGAATTGGAAAATCCATTTACTTTTCCCAGCTTAATGTAAAAATGGAACAAATTAAGGCTCAACTCCCAATGTTCTAAGAACCACTTGTTTCAAAGAACAAACCCCTCCAGCTTGTTCACCTTTAATCCTCTTTGGATCAGTCCCTGGCTATTCTGGAGTTGAGACTTCAAATTCAGCAATTTTCCTTTGGTTTCACTGGACTGGGAGTTGGGATATTCTCTGACCTGCTGGAGAGAGCCCAGAGGAGGCACCAGGATGAGCAGAGGGATGGAGCAGCTCTGCTGGGAGGAAAGGCTGCGAGAGCTGGGATTGTTCAGCCTGGAGAGGAGAAGCTCTGGGGTGAGCTCACTGTGGCCTTGCAGGGCCTGAAGGAGCCCCAGGAAACATGGAGAGAGACAATTCCCAAGGGCTGGAGGGACAGGAGCCAGGGAATGGCTTCCCAGTGCCAGAGGGCAGGGCTGGGTGGGATATTGGGCAGGAATTGTTCCCTGGGAGGGTGGGGAGGCCCTGGCACAGGGTGCCCAGAGCAGCTGTGGCTGCCCCTGGATCCCTGGCAGTGCCCAAGGCCAGGCTGGACACTGGGGCTTGGAGCAGCCTGGGACAGGGGAAGGTGTCCCTGCCATGGCAGGGGTGGGGTGGGATGATCCTTAAAATCCCTCCCAACCCAAACCTTCTGTAATTCCATGATATAGGAAGGCAAACCCAGCCCTGAGCCAGGGTCAGAGAGTGCCTTGAAGGACAATTATCCCTCACTCATCAGATGCCTTCAGTTTCCAGATTCCCAAGGACAATCAGGGTTTACCTCATTCCATGAGAACGACCTCAGCACCACAGCATTCCCTGAGCAGAGGCCACCAGAGCAGATGGGACACTTCTGTCTGGTGGATGCTTCTGGAAGAAAGATGGAGCATTATTTGGACTGACTTGAGCAATCCTGATCTGCTCTGCCACCCGTAAATCCAGTTCTAACTCATCTCTGAGTATGTCTTAACAAAGCTGGGCTCAGGGTGGGCCCAGCCCCGTGTGAGGCACAGCAAGAGGGTAGATCGAGTGTTTTGCACCCCAGCACCATATTCTGAGTTTTTTTTGGTTCTTCGATGAATTATTGAAAAGAAAATCCTCACTCAAATATCCCAGAAACATCTGGAAAGAGGCTTCTCAAGGAGGAAAGATCCCCATCCCCACCAACACTGGATTTTACTGGTGCCCAGCTCATAACTCCAGACTGATGAGCCAGGAGTCTTTTCCAAAGGGATTGATTTGGAATTCTCCCTGGGGTTTGCCAAGGTGTGGGACTGGTGGCCACCTCCTGCAAGGATTGTCCCCACGTTTTTGGGCTCCTGCTGCCAGTGCAGTGACAGAACCCCCCTTCTGAGGGTCCCCTGAAGGATCAGCAGCTGCAGGAGGGGGTGACAATTTCTCCAGAGGCTGGAATTGCACCTTTTCTGTGCTCTCAGGGGGCTGTTTTCCTGGCAAACACTGGGAGCTCTGTGGCTTTGTGGAGCTCCTCCCTCTGTGTGCTGTGCCTGTGAACATCTCCCAGATGTCGAGCACTGGACAAATTTAGCACTGCACAGGAGATGTGGCACCCCAGCACGTAGACAGGGTTTTCCTGGAGGGAATGGGATTATCCTGGACAGAGGAGGATCCATTTGGATGTTGTGCTGTGAGAACCATTCCTCGTGTGACCTCTGGAGTGCTGGTGAGGGCCAGGCAGGAGCAAACAGCAGCTAAATTTGGCAGAGGCGTTCAAAACGTTTCCCATTTTGTCTGACAGATGTTCACGAGATGGAAAACAACTTTTCCCTGCCTATTAGGGGACTTCAGCCCATGGAAATCCTGCTCCAGCACCGAAGCCGGGTGGTTTTTCCAGCAATTTCTCCCGAGCAGCACATCCATATCTTCATCATTCGCCGTTATATTTTTAATTTGTATGTCCTCAGGATCTCATTTGGAGATCCTATCACAACAACCGACCCTGGTGGTTGCTTTGAAGTTGCACCTGGTGCTTCTGAGTCATCCCAGTGGGCAAGGCTGGGGTTGGGAAAGAGCTGGAATGTGCAGCTCATTAGTTGAGCACCGATGTTTTCGGGATGGTGGGAAGGAGGTGGAGACAGCAGGGAAATGTCTGAAGGGCAGGAGGCACCTGACATGGGGGGGATTTTGCTTTTTCCAGCTCACTGATGGCATCTGGAAGTGTCCTTTTCCACTCTGTTGGCTTTCCATGGAGTCAGGATTTGCCTGGTAAAACCTGCAAGGAGTTGGAGCCTTTTCCAGCTTGATCCAGCCCAGAATCCCTCGTGTCCTGGGCTCTACCCAAAGCTCCGTGGGCAGCAGGGCAGGGAGGGGATTCTGCCCCTCTGCTCTCCTGAGATCCCAGCTGGAACAGGGAACAGTCCTGGTGCCTCCAGCGTGAGAGGGACGTGGAAGTGTTGGGGCAAGTCCGGAGAAGGTCACAGAGTTCCTTAGGGGACTGGAGCACCTCCCCTATGGAGCCAGGATGGGAGAGTTGGGAATGTTCAGCCTGGAGAAGAGGAGATTGTGTGGAGACCTCACAGCAAATTCCAGGGTCTGAAGGAGCTCCAGGAGATCTGGAGAGGGACAATTCATCAGGAACTGAAGTGACAGGATGGGGGGAATGGCTTCCACTGCCAGAGTGCAGGGCTGGGTGGGATATTGGGAAGGAATTGTTCCCTGGGAAGGAGGGGAGGCCCTGGTGGATATTTCAGGTCCTTTCCAACCCAAACCATTCCATGATTCCATGATTCTGTGAGCCTGGCACTGTGTGCATCCACATCTTTGGGGTTTGTCCAGCCTGGCACCAGATGGGACCCTGCAGGAATGGCCAGGGGTGCAGGGCTGTGTCATTAAATGAGGTGATGGCAGTGACCCTGTCAGTCACTGACATCCTGAGGGGTTTCCAAGCTCATTCCATGACTCTCTGCTCCATCACAACTGGGATATCTCCCACTCCCTTCCACTGACCTGCTCTTCAGGCAGCATGGGATACCAAGGAGTTGTTCCTGTGGAAAATCTTCTGCTCCGGGAGAGCAGGGATGTGAAAATTCTGCTAAAAGCACTTGTTTTTCCACCAATACCTATGGAGATTCCCACAGGATACCTGCAGGGTTCCAGGGATTCTGTCCTGCCCTGTGTGATGCTCCTGCCCTCCCCAAATTCCGTGGACTCCAGGGCTGGCCCACAAAGTGCAGCATTCCCGGGCTCCTGCAGGATGAGAGGCCCTCCACGTGGGTGAGTTATCATTATTTGTTATTATCCTCTCCCTGATCCACTTGGGAAGACAGATGTGCATTCCTTCCCCCCTCCCTTCCCCGAGAACTGATGAAACATGAAAATCACTTCTTAGAGAAAAAAAAAAAACAACAACCCAACCACAAAGTCACCACAATTCATTGGGAGCTCGTTGGTTCCTAATCTCTGAAAATGAGCCAGGTCAAACAGCCGTGGCTCCTCTGATAAATTGTTATTCTTAGGGATTTCATCCTTCCATGGAAAAGTACTGGGCTGGCTCTGGGAGCTCCTCTCACCCTGGCAGAAGCATCCAGCAGTGGAAAATTGGAGAGATCCAGCTGCAGGGAGAGTGTTCAGGGCAGTATTTTTAGATGCTCCGGTTCTTTCGGACTCCACACGCGCTTCCCTGTGGAAAACAAGGCTGGCTATCCCAGGGACTTCCTGTGCTGTGCACGGAGAGGCTGCTCCTTGGGAATGAGATGCTGAATGAAATAAACAGGAGGAAAAGAGAGCTCTGAATTTGTGGAGTGCACAGCTGGAGAGATGAGGGAAGCTCGAGAGGGAATGCCTGGGAGTTCTCCCTCCAACAGAGCTTAGGGGTGGAACTCCCATTGAATTCCCTCTCCCTCTGAGGTGTTTATTCCCTTATTCCCTGGGAATATGTCACTCCCTGTGGTGACATTTGACAAGTCCTGCAGCCAGTGCCAGCTTTTCTTGGGAACACCGACCCTGGCACAGCAGGGCTGCTGGAGGGAGGAATTCCCAGATGGAATTTCTGAGAGCTGTGACAGCAACAAAATGCAGCAGGACTCTGGAGCAGGTGTGGATCCTTCCACTGCTCCATGGAATCTCCAGAGGGTGATTCCCAGTGAAACTGGGTGCAGCGAAAAGGCTCCATCTTCTCCTTTTGGCTCTGGGAGGTGTCACCTGAGTGGGGGAATCAACAAATCCCAGACTGGTTTGGGTTGGAGGGACCTTAAAGCCCATCCAGTGCCACCCCTGCCATGGCAGGGACACCTTCCCCTGTCCCAGGCTGCTCCAAGCCCCAGTGTCCAGCCTGGCCTTGGGCACTGCCAGGGATCCAGGGGCAGCCACAGCTGCTCTGGGCACCCTGTGCCAGGGCCTCTCCTCCCTCCCAGGGAACAATTCCTGCCCAAAGAAAGCTCTCAGCATGCCAGGCCTGCTTGTTTTTCCAAACACTCCTTTCTCCAAGTTTTTGGGGTGCTTCACTACTCTGGAATTGTTGGCATTGGCAGTACCTCTCCCCTGAGATGTGTTTGTGAGCGTCCCCACAGCCACTGGGGGTGAAACCTGGGTGTGCTCCAAGCTCTCCTGCTACCCCAGGACACCTTTTGGGTGCCAGAAGAACTGGGGAAGAATCCAAAGGGTGCCAGAGCAGGATGCTGCCTGTTTTTGTTGTTGATTCCCTCTCGTGACAGGCACAAGGATGTGCACAGACAGGCAGAGCACAGGAAGCTCTCCTGCATCTCCCACATTTTCACAAATCTTGGACCATTTCAGTGGTTCTGGGTCAAGCACCCACCTCAGAGGGATGTTTTTGGGGAAGACTTGCCTGGATGAGTTCAGTCATTCCCAAGAATAAAAATGGTGATGTTGATTTCTCCACGCTGCATCAAAAACAACTATTCCAGAGGTTCTGCTGAGAAGCTTTGGTGTTTCCATGCTGGGATTTCGCAATGGGATGCCATAGTGTCAGGGCCATGCCTTCTGCTATTTTTCCAAGATAAATTGCCTCTGTTTGTCTCTCTCCCAAAATTTGACAGATGAGTGGAGAGATTTAGAAAACTCGGCCCTGAGGAATGTTCAGACCATGACTTCAGGAGGTCAGGAGAAGTTTGGAGGTGGCTTGGGAATGCTGTCGTGCTTGGCACAGAGGCTGCGGGCAGAAAAAAGGGTTTGGGGACTCCAAAAAGGAAAATGGTGGGATTTTCCTGGATTAAAACAAAGGATGGTAGAAGAAAAATGGAGATTTGTCCAGCTCTGGCTCCTCAGCCCAGCAGGGCCAGGGAGCTCCTGGAGTGGGGCCAGCGGAGGCTGCGGGGCTGAGGAAGGGCCTGGAGCATCTCCGTGCCCAGGACAGGCTGAGGGAGCTGGGGCTGCTCAGCCTCGAGAGGAGCCCCAGCTGAGAGGGGCCTCAGCCCTGGGGGTCCCTGGGGGTCCCTGGGGGTCCCTGTCTGTCCCTGGGGGTCCCTGGGTGTCCCTGGGTGTCCCTGGGTGTCCCTGGGGGTCCCTGGGGGTCCCTGG
>VWZT01005509.1:247-24929 GCA_013397055.1 Pachycephala philippinensis
CTACTGCTGACCCAAGCCGAGATGCCATTGGCCTTCTTGGACCCTTAGGCCCACACTGGCTCACGTTCAGCCACTGTTGACCAGCACCCCAGGTCCTTTCTGCGGAGCAGCTTTCCAGCCACTGCCCCAGCCTGTAGCACTGCAAGAGTTGTTGCAAATCGAGGGCAGGAACCAACACTTGTCCTTGTGGACTCTCACACCATTGGCCTCACTGATCCAGCCTCTCCAGATCTCTCTGCAGAGCCCCCCTACGCTCCAGCAGATCAACACTCCCACTCATGAGGCAAACAAGAGAGACTCTCTCCTAATAGTACTTTGCTACAGTATTCAGAGTTGTTATCTCCACAGCAACTATATTTAAGAAATACTCCATGGTGCCTGTTTTGGCTGAAAGTGATCATACATGGCCTCATCTAAGATTTAGCACTACACTACCCATTAGCAAGAGACATATCTATCATAGGACTTTCTCATGTTAATTATCCCTGTATCTGCAGCAGCTAGTATATAAAAAAGATTAAATTAAAAAATAAATCTCTGGTCACTTTCCCAAAAACTTAGAAATCTCATAGTGGAAGTTTACAAACAGTTATGATTGCTTTTAAACAACAGAACAAAAATCCTTACATTTTGCCTTCATGGGGATCTTCTTCTCTTCCCTATGAGAAAATTAACACATCAAGTGAATGACAACAGTACAACTTGATTTCAAAAAAAAAAAAAGTCGTAAGTTAACACCTTCTGTAGAAAAAAAATTACATTTAGAAGTCTGAGGCATTTTTTAACCAAACGGCTTCCTGCAGCTTTATGAAAAGTTTACTTCTTCATTCATTAGGTGAAAATTCAGCAAAAATATGGTACTTCTGATGATTACTTCTGTCATGATCCAAGTCCTTTAGAGGTGGTAACTTCCTAAAATCTCAACTTTCCTAAGGTTAAATTATCACTGACCTATCAGTCTACAGATCAATAGTCTAGTACTGTCACTTCAATTTAGCTAGTCACATATGTACTGTGTAAAAAGATATTATTAAAAAAAAAAAATCTATTTTTTTCCTTTCACCAATTTTTAACCCAAATTTCACCTTTGAAGAAAGACAAAGACCTACCACACTGCAGAACTACATTCTGTTGAGTTAGTGAACATGTCATGGCTATTTCAAGAAAGAAATACAATTTAATGATTCTCCACCAGGACAGTCAATTTCAGGGAAGTGCCTAGTAACTTACAGTATCATTCATTTGTACTTATCTTTGGACAACACATGAATAAGCATCTTTTTGATTATGAATTAGGTTTAAAGGTTTGTTTTAGTATTTTAGAATACTAGATCAATTGATGAGGTTTAGAAAAGTACGTAATTAGAAAAAAAGCAATTAAATATCACTAGTTTTTGTTCAATAATGTTTTAGCAAAAGATCCCATTCATTTAAGAAATCTGAATACAAAAATTACTTACCACTTCTTCTACCAGGTCTTCTACTATAAGACCTTGTTCATCTGTCCGTAGGTTTGTAACCCACATCCAGCCATCTTCCAATTCGTTATGGACAATAAACATGTCTCCTTTAAGGAAACTGAAGAGGGTTACAGCAAGATTTAAATCAGACATACGATCATCATATAAAGTTTAATGAACACAATGAATCCTTGAGTATAATTACCATAAAATGTTTGGGAAAACCTATCTGTGAAAAATGCAAGAATTGATATTACAACCACATGTGTATTTTTCCTCACAGCTAAGTGGCTTCTACACACAAGTTTCTGTACTTTTGATTTATGTCTAGTATCTAATACATACTTCAGTGCTGTCAACTTCAAAGTGTGCTGACGTATAAAACAAAAATAACACAGCAATATTAAAATACAGTAATATTGTTCTTTTATCAAGAGAGATCAAATATGAAACAGAAGTAAAATAATCCTTAGTAGGCTGTAAGAAAATAATATTCCTTTCATTGAAAGATTATCTTGCATAACGTAAGTTGTGGAATACCTATTCATTATGTTCTCACATCTGAAGACAAGTGATACAAAGAGAATACAGAGCAGTTACCAGAGACGCAATGCAATTCACTTGAGGAAAAGCTAAGAACCATTAACATTCAGAATCAGAGAATCACAGAATCAATTAAGTTGGAAAAGACCTCTGAGATTATTGAGCCCAACCTATGACCAAATCTCACATGTAAACCAGACAACGCCACTAAGTGCGACATCCAGTCTTTCCTTGAACACCTTCAGAGACAGGAATTCCACCACCTCCACAGGCAGCATTTCAATGTCTAATCACCCTTTCTGTGAAAAATTCCCCCCTAAGGTCCAACCTAAAGCTGCCCTTGAGACTTGAGGGGAATTTAAGATTATGTCCTCTCATCCTGTCACACTGGTTGCCTGGCAGAAGAGACTGAACCCTACCTGGATACATGCTTCTTTCAGGGAGCTGTAGTGAGCAATGAGATCTCCCTTGACACTCCTTTTCTCCAGGCTGAGGCCCCGCAGCTCCCTCAGCCACTCCTAATAGGACTTGTACTCCAGATACTTTACCAGTTCTATTACCCTTCTCTGGACACACTCCAGGACCTCAATGGATTTCCTGAATTGAGTGGCCCTGAAGTGGACATAGTACACAAGGTGTGGCTTCACCAGTGTTGAGCACAGGTAAAGAATCCCTTTCTTAGTTCTACTGGCTACACTGCTGCTGATCCAAGCCAGGATGCCATTGACTCTCTTGGTCACCTGGGCACAGCTGGCTCATCTTCAGCTGGCTGCTGACCAGTACTCCCAGGTCCTTTTCCACTGGGCAGCTTTCTAGCCACTCTTCCTCCAGCCTGTGGCTCTGCAGAGGGTTCCCGTGGCCAAAGTGCAGGACCCAGCACCTGGTCTCAGGGAGTTTTCATTTCTGGAAGATTAGTGTAAGTAACTCCTTAAATGTTAAGGGCACAAACTTAGGTCATATGCTGCTTTCACTGCACCTCAGAATTTTCAATCATGTTTCACGATGCATCAGGGTACAGGAAAAACAATAAAGCACCAAAGCTCATTAACTACTATTTCAATTCGAAATTTCATAGCAAATGTCTATGGCGTGGCTCTCATCTGAAGTAGGCTAACAGAAAAAACAAAAAGCAACAAACCACTATTGAAAACAAGGAATAAATTCAACTGCTATTCAACTTTAACAGGTGACAGACAACAAGAGCACCCTCCATCACTGTATAGTTACTGCATGGAAGACAAGCTGAAATTAACTCAGTAATACTTCAAACTTGCTAAATATTAACTGTGACATTAAAATTCTAAGTCAAGATTCTCTGAAATACATAATGTCTTCAAGAGCATATTAATTCAATCTAGAACAAATTGAGAACTTTGGTCTCAGCTATGCCATGAGCAGAACTATTTTAGCGATTGAGACCTCAAAACCCAAATAGTAACTTTGCATTTCAGCTCTATCCTAGAAGAGGAAGAAAAGGTTTAATTGCCTACAATTTTTGTTACAATAGAAAACAACAAAATGCTATTTCCCCTTAAGCTGATAGGTGCAATAAGGCACGTAAAGGACTCAATCTTTTTTTGTTCTCACACATAGTAGGAAGCCTTAGTTGCAATGTGCCATTAGAGAGCCCCTTCCAAGTCCTACCACCTTACTAAAACATATAATTACAAAAACAAGTATCCTTATATCATCCTTTAAAGGATCAGACTAGACTGTGAGTTTTGGAATAAATTTCCATCCAAATGAGAATCTAAAACTCTCATATCTTTCTCTACATTTCAAGATAATAGTCCTAAACCTAAGAAAATTCCCAATTCAACTGGTGTATTACATCAACTTACAAAATCTGTCTCATTAGAGAGATTAGAAAACACCACAAATCACTTTCAAATCCTCCTAATTTTTTATCTGGAAACAAAAATTATCTCAAGAAAGCAGTATCAATTCCAAGTCACCAGAAAATGGTCTTCTATTGAAAGACTCACTTCTTCCATTCTTGAATTTTTAAGTAGTCAAGGTTCACTTTCTCATTCCAGTGATCTGAATTGTTTCCCTTAGCTATACATCTACTGATAGTCCTGTGGCAGTTCAGGAAGAAAGCCTAGCCCATTTCTTTCACACACTCAGATAAGGCACTTCCATATAGGATTCTTTGACACATAAATTTATCCTTTTGGTAAAAATCTAGGGCTTTATAAAACATACTTCAAAAATACAACATTACTAATTTTAATTCTATGTACCTTCCCTTACAATTAATACAAACAAATATAATAAGAACAAGAAGTCTTATTTCCAACAGAAGAACAGAGAGATATCATCCTTTAATCTAACTGTGTCAAGTTTAAGATGCAACTGGAAGGTATTTGCATATGCACACCTACTTAAATTATCACTATATATAAATACTCTTGAGAATTTCACAGCTACTATTGTCATTCAAACATACCTTATTTCATCAGTTTCTGGTACTTTGGTGTAAGGTAGAATTGCTCGAACTCTCCTTCTGTCTTCCACAGGCTAGTTTAAAAAAGAGTAATGGTTTTTCTCTATACTCTATACTGTAGAATCCTTCTCCCCAGCATTATGCAGTAGCTGGGGCAAAGAGCTGGCAACATCACTTATATTCACCTTGCTAGTTTTATATTTTCAAAGCTCAAAACCACTGCAAGCTAGAAACATGTAATTAGTTGGTTACATGAGCAATTTTAAACTTTTTTTCACTTAGAGCAGAAGGAATGTCCAGAATTTTAACATTCAGAAACATCTTTATTCAGGTTTTGGATTTTGTTACAGGGGATATTTTGCAGTGTTTTGTTCCATTTTAATTACTTTATTGTTATAAGGATGGGCATGTGAAAGAAACCTTGGTTATCTCCAGGATGCACATTTGAAACCATTGTCAGATACGCAAAATGTCACAGAAGAGTGAAGATTACATTGCAACAGTACTCTTTATTAGCCAAGAATTCAGTATTTTCTTGCTTTTATCTGTCTACTTATAATAATGTTATTACATTGTGAGATAACTGTACAGATAACTGTACAATACTTCTATCTTCCTCATTATGTATTTTTATTAAATAGCAATTTTTTTTAATCAGTACTTTGTATCAGTAAAATTGCATTTTCATATTTCCACATATGCCTATACAAAACTACAGGAAACTTTCTAAAATATTTTCCCCAAAGAAAACTATGAATAGTGATTAAAGCTACAAACACTTAAGTTAGTGAGTCTTCAGATTTTTTTTTACTTGCCTCTGGAGGTGCTACTGGAAAGAATAGTTTTTCCCCCTTCAGCAAACAAGACACATGACTGTAATAACCAATTAGGTCTGAGAGTGAAGCAAAGCGACGTCCACCAATGTAATAATCTCCACACATGGCAATAATCCTGTTAATAAAAATAACCCAGAAGCTTCACATCAGAAATTTTTTTGCTACCAATTTTTTTTAAAGAAAAGGAGATTAGGATCATGTTTAATTCTTAAAACAGTGCCTATATTCAGCAAAATGCTGTATTACAGGCTGTCTGTAAACATGTAAATAAACCTAATGAATATTTAATCAAAAATATTCAAATATATATATTGTATGATCCACCAGCTTTTTATCTAAAGAAGTGCTGATTCACAGAAAAAGACAGTACATTTGTTAGAACTAAATGAAATCAAATAGAAAAAAAAAGTAAGCATGAACACCCTGGAAAACTGAAATAATGCACGAGTACACAACAGCATTATTACTTGTATCATGCACAACATACATCTTTTATAATAGGCATAAATTTAACAAAGTAGCAAAGTACTTTAACAAAAACTTCCTACACTTCAAGACTATACAATGCAGAAAACAAACATCAAAACTTGGTCCTTCTGTTACAGTTAGTTTAGCATCCATATTGAAAGTTAAGAAATTACTTTGGAATAATCAAAGTATCTCCTTAAACTCAATTTAAAAATCTGGTATCTAATGGAAAAAAGCTTACATAATCATTTCAACAGTTTAACAAAACAAAGACTTCTTACAAAGCTGTTTAATTTTTCCTTTAAGGTTCGTCTTTCTTCTTAAAGAAGAGATTCTTTCATGCATAATTTTAATTAAATTGTTTCTCCCAAAAAGTAATGTAAAATGCATCCAAAGATGAATATTCAGAGATGAAATCCAAAGCTCATAAGCATAGAGCACTGCAAGGGGAGTCAGAATGCTCAGGACATATGCTAGATCTTTTGGCATATTTTCTGTTAAGACTTCTCGGCAAATTATTCAACGGATAGGTTCTAAATGAAATACAGTGTTTCAGATTATTATTTCATCAAGCTTAAATGAAACATTTCTTCAGAACAGAGTTAGAAAATACAGAAAGACTTCTGTAATCACAGAGAACTCCAAAGGAAAAGATTAAAAATAAGTATTTTCTCTCAATATATATTGGATCACTCTGACTCACCAAGAAAAGGTAACACTTAAGTGAAAAAAATTCAGTTTTGACACAATCGTATGCTGTGTGAACATGTGTCTGTATACAACTTTCAAGCGACAGCAAAAGAATTTAAAGAAAGATTCTTTAAGGATTGGAAATATTTTAAGGATCCTTTTCTTGGGGAATTGGAAATAATTAGATTATTTTTTACCTTAGATACCAGAGACACTTTTATGGTGCACGTGAACCAACAGTCAATTGTCTGACACTGGCTTCAAAAGAACAAGTTATTACAAATAATGCAAAACTTTAAAACAGTACTAGAAAGTAAGTTTTGGAACAGTTTACTTTTCTGCTACTGCTACACAGAAACCAGTTCCCAAATGACTATCAGTACAGCTGAGAAGCTGAAGCTGGTAGTTCAGATGGCAAGATGCAAATATGAGGTACTACCTGTGTGTCATACTGTCTGCACTTAAAAGAATTATGCCTTTATGTTAATGGTACATCAGGACCTCTGAATCACACTTCCATCACAGAGCAAATACAACCAAAACCTGCCTACATTTCCTAACTGTGTGCACAGTGGATAATAAGCTGATATTCTGGATAATTTCCACTTTTGAAGTTGAAGAATTTGCTTTGGATTCGTTACCATCAGGACAGCTGACAAAGATTTTTTTTTTACTGCTGAAGAAACATTTGCTTTCCTGTTTTGTAAAGAAGAACATTAAACTACAGCACTTCACTTACTGACTATTGTAAAAGCTTTTCTCAAAATACATCTCATTTATACCAACGAATAACTGAACTTACTAATGCACACTATTTGAAAACGGTAAAGTAATCCTAATTGCAACTTGGGATAAAGAGCTACTTGTATTTAGAACAACTAATTCTAACACATGCTGAAAGCTGTTTCCAGCAAACCTTTCAATTACTAAACATATAATCTCTTTGTGGTTTTTCATTTAGGATTTTTTTTGATGGCTTTTTTTTGTTTGAGGGTTTTTTTTGTTTGTTTGCGGGTGGAGGGTGGAGGTTTCCCCTCAAAATTAAGGAAGCAACCAGATCTGCTAGTACTTTAGCTGTGCTAACTACAATGATTACTATGGAACAGACACAAAGAAGCTCCTTGACTGACTAATGAAAACTGCATGGTGCTTTAAGCCTGTTCAAACCACTTTAGGCAAGCTTCTCTGTCCAGAGATTTTTGGTTTCCTCACGCTTCTGTTCTTCATCCTATAAAGTCATTCTTAAGAAGCATGTTTTAAAACAACTAAACACAAGTAAAAAGCTGTACCATGAAAGCATAAAGATTCAAAAATACTGCATAGTAATACAATCATTGTTTCTGCTCTATTGTGTTCTGAAACAAAAAATAAGTAGATCACAGCATTCAAAATAAAACACTTAATTCTCACCTAAAATGATTGACATTTGTTTTACTAAGGAATGAAAGCACAAATGAACCTGGTCTCCGATCACTCTCTCGAATAAGGTAACTTCCAGGTTTTCCTGCTTGTCGAAGACGTTCTTCTGCAATTGTTCTGTCAAGTTTTCCATGATACCACCTGAAAAAAAGAGTAACAGTGGGTGTCCTTAGAACTTAAGGGTTTTGTTTAGTCTCACAAAATAGACCTATGAAATGAAGAAAATCTTTCTGTCATAACTGATATAACTCCAAAGCTTTTTTTCAAAGCTATCACACTGTTACAAGTTCAACCTCCTAGTTTACTTATTTCCAACAAACTATTTCTAACACAGCAGAGTTTTTCAGATAACCTGCTTTTCCCAAGGAACAACCCTAAGAGGCAGAGGCTCTAAACACATAGTTTTTACCTCCTCCGTAATTTGTTTACTTTAAATAAACAGAGGTGACTGACCTGACTTGAAAGACTCTTGTATTTTAAGCCTACACAGGCATCAGTTCAGGCTGGGTATTTCAAAAGCACAAACTGAAAAGAGAATTGTATCAGTCCATCCCTCAGCTGACAGAGATGCTGCTGCAGCAAAGCCAGTAAAGAACTGGACAGCAGTCACCAGGTCACCATCTAGCCCCAGAACCACCTTTCCTAATCACACCATGCGCTCTATCAATCAAAAAGTGAGTGCTGATGCATGGCAAATTACAGACTGCAAAATATGACAAAGGAACACATTAATCTACTGCTACCACTCAAGCATTCAATCACCTTATCTCCGTTTATTTACACAGCCTTTGTCAGAACACATCTTCTACTCCAAATGATCAAGTGTAACTTTTTTTTTTTTTAAAGGAGCAATGGAGAGCAGTTTTCAAAGACAGCCATTGCTCTCATTACCTTCACCAAGCCACAGCATGTTCCAGAGCTACATATTGCAATAATTCAGTAGCTCCTCCACCTAACTTTGCCTGATTAATCCTTTAGTTTTTACACTCAGAAACTCTCAGCTTCAAAACAGCCACTGTTTCAGACAATTTAAATCCTTCACCATTTCAGATCATGTACCATTTAGTTCTGACAGTTCACAGACGTTTTGCAAGATTCACAAACTTGCAATTCAGAAAATATATGTAAATAACCTCTTGAACTAATATATGCAAAAATATCAAATATTTCACAGCAAACTGTTTCAAAAAAATTTAAAAAATTAAAAAGCTCAGCTGCTGATAAAATCTGAACAGAAACAATTTTTTTCTACAAAACGGAAGCAAAATATTTGAGAGCTTTTATCAGAACAAAAACTAGATTAAAAAAAAAACATTAAACACCATTTCACCAGTAGGAGCAGCACAAGCATCGATATTGTTTAGCCTGGCAAAACTGGGTGCTTGCTAGTATTGCTCCCCTTTGCTTCTCTTCCTCATCCTGATCAAAACAAATTAAACCAGTAGAAGCACTGTTTTGTCTGTACAACGTTTAAAACTTGAGATGGTTGCAGACCTAGTTATATTAGCAAGATCCTGTGCCATTCAGAGAAAAGCAGCCTCATCAACAGAAACCTATTGTTCAAAAATAGTCCACAAAGAAGTGGATCACACCTTCCCTACCAGGAGTGTCCTTTAGGAAATGAAACAAAATCAGGACTGTTGATTTTGAAGTAACTAGGATGAAATATTCTGTGTGTCAGTGTGCATAGCACAGCTGAAACTTGAATAAGTTTCAACTTGTGACTCAACACGTCACAACTGGGCATTGATTTCCTGGATAGACTGACTTTCATGAGGTATAAAACTCCCCAGAGATACAAGAAACTTTCCTGATGAAGAAACCAACATGCCATTTCATGAAATCTATTTTAGACTAATAATAGGTTCACTAAGCTTTTGTTTGTTCCTATTTATCACCCACTTGAGGAAAATAATCTTAATTCTATTGAGAGATGCATTGCATTACAATGCCAAACTTAAAGAAAGACACAATTCCAAAATGGAGAAGGTGGAAGTCTTAATAAGAATGCAAATTACCAATAAAAAATTTACAGAGTAAGCAGAAAGGCAGGATCATATGCAAACAAAAGAATTCATTTTTCTGTAAGGGACCAGGATTTCTAACAACAATAGCACAAACTTAGATGCTCCAATTTTCAGTCCAGAAGCTTCAAACAAAAAAGACACCCTCCTTGCTGGTGACAGCAATATATGTATTGGTATATCCCACATACTAGAGATCATATTCTCTAACACTGAACAGCCTATATATATATTTTGTCCCATTCAACAGTTTTATATCAAGTGTACCCAAAGACATTTATTACCTGGTAAAGCACTTAAGGAAAGGTTTGTTTCCTGAAATAAAAATATTAAGTTAATTTCTGAGTGCAATTAAATTCAGTGTTACTAAGCCCATATATAAAATGTTAACTTCTGATAGAAAAAAAACTCTGTCTTTTACAGCTCACTCTGCATTAGTGTAATGTACCAAATTACTCTATAGTAATAGCCACAGAAATAAGTATTAAAGCTAAATTTAATACAAACTACAGTAAAGCAGTCAATATTGAGCAATGATAAGAGAAAACAGCTCAGGTGATATCCTCAGGAAACCTCTGTAGAGTGCACACATCTTTAAAAAAATAGGATACACACTTAAGTGCAAACTTGTATGATACCATTAAAGTATGCAAAACGGTTGTCAAGAAATAACTGCATTTTTCCAGAGAGCAGAGTTTCGTCAATAGATAAAAACAGTTTGTTCAAGCAATATACAATCTACGAGCACTGGAAGACATCACTGTCAGAAGTGCATGTCTTATAATTCAGCCTTCTATCACCAGTTTTCAGTATTATAGGAAGATGCACTGAGCAACTTTCCATGATTATCTTCAAGGACTTTGACAGCAAACAGTAAAGACTGCTTTACAAAACTGCAGTACTCAATCTGATTTAAGGACATCAAGTGCTCACTTAAGGAGTGCCATTATATATTTTCTTAGTATTTCTCCTAAACAGTTGGGGCTTTTTTTCTAGCTTTGAAATACATCCATAGATCAAATTTTCTGTGAATATTGGCTAATCTAATGAGCACTAATGAAAGCTTTTGAGATCTCTTATGCTGTATTATCAGTTACAAAAGAAGATCCTCCAATAGTCAATGCTATCCAAAGAAAGTACACCAGAAATGAGTGAACTACAGAGGTAGCCTTACTCCTAATTTCATCAGAGAATAGCGTGCAGAAAAGGATATAAACACGCTACCATAATTTCTGAAATGAAATAAGGTAAGCCCCAGATCCTTTGGTTCTAAGGTATCTCAGGTATCCAAGTGAAGCCTAAGCCCAGTATTTCTGCAAAAATACATCACAATCACAAAACTCTCCCTCCGAGTTTTCTAAGTCAAGAACTACAACTTCAGTATTTTGCAATGAAAACAGCTTCAAGTTTAATGTTTTCGGTAAGAAGCAATACTAACCTTAGAGATTCTTAATGAATGCAAAAGGAATTGCTATTTATGGTGTACTGTTAGTCTCACGAAAGGAACTAGGGTTTAGATAGGAAGGTATCACATTAAAAACCTGCCTAGCTGTTCATAAATAAGAAGTTGCCAAGTGACTGTGACTTACAAATGCCTGCACTCAAAACTCTAACTTCCCTACCACTTAGATATACATCTTCCATTACTGCTGAAGACAAGGTCCCTGTAATTTCTAGTCAGTCACCTCTTCTTGTTTGTCTAATCCTACCTAGGAACACTTCTGTATTTCTAACATTACCTTTGCATGTTTTTGAATGCTGACAATCCACTCCTTTCACTGTGTTTTGAGCAAACATAACTCAATGACATTCTGAATCACAGCCGGTACTTTAACAATAGAGTTGCTGCTATAACATGCATTCAGAGAGTAAGTAGCCTTGCAAGAGTATGTTATGAAATGATTCAGGTGGCTGTTTCTGTGACCACCTGTTTAACTTGCCTGCTTTAAGAAATTTGTGTAATTGTTCTTTATTTTGCTTCTAAGAGAATACCAATAAAAGGCTTCCGTGTTTCAGAAACCCGTCAAAACTGTGCATGAAAATGCTCCCATCTGCCAGTTTAAATCAAAAGCAGCATGTTCAAAACTCCAACCCTATGTATCACAATTTAATTACAGCCAGCAGACAGAACAAAGACACATCACAAAGAGCTTCTATATCCACACAAGCAACATAGAGGTGTGCAGAAGAATGGTGCCCATACCACTGCCACACTGAGTGGCTGACAACCATATGCCAAGTCATAAACCTCATGGAATGAGTTGCACTGCAGTCAGAATTGTCAACTCTGGTCCATACACAAACAAGAGATCCCTGTATTTTCCCATGCTCCACGAAAGATGCTGGCTACCACACTCCCAGTCACACCAGCCCCATCAGGCCCAGAGAGCCCTTTCTACAGTGAGAAGGAATGCAGTTACACTGCATCCCTTTAGTAAGTTCACAGTATAGCTATATGGCTTCTGGCCCCCAAAACGGCCCCAACACCACAAGGCCCATGCAAGGAATAAGCCACTCATAAAGAGGGAGCAGATGGTGAATTTACCATATGGAAGCAGGCAGCTGCTATTGCGTGTGGAAGCATGTCACATTGTACAACCAAATCCTTTTATTTACATATTTCCTTTCTACATGTAGGAAAAGCAAATATGAAGCTTTGCTGCTCCACTAAAGGATTCTGCTCTTACAGTACACTGCAATTTTTACTTAGGAACACAGTAGGTAAGGGAGAAGAGAATGCAAGAGGATGTGCTGAAGGGGAGTAATTGTGAATTTCAGCAACTTAGTACAAATATAGGTGATGATAACATCTGTAGACCTCTCTATTTCCATCTAGAAAAACCTATGGTGCACAGGAAAAACAGTCATCAAATGCCACATCCACTTCACTCAAGGCTCTTCTCAGACAAACCATGGTGCTTCAATAAAGCCTGTAGTAGCAATGGAGAACTTGTAGGAATCATGGTCAGAGTTCCACTACTATCAATTCAGACTCTGCCTTAGTGCCTTTCACACATTAAAGATTCTTGTTACCACCTCAGACTATGAGCTCTGTTTCAATTAAAGGCAAAACAGAGCAAAAATTATTTTGAACTGTGAAAATCCTCAAGTTCAAAAGACACACAAAAATCTCAACAAGTTTCAGGAAGACAAAGGAGAAAAATTATACAACAGAATATCCTGAACAATTATTTTTGTCTTCTTATTCTGTTAACATAAACCATCCTCCTCGCAAGCCTTCCATGTGAAGATTGTCTTGGGGGGTGGATCATGGTGATGAGGATATCCCACCGTGATCATTTGTGGTCATTTGATCACCATGGTCATTTGTGCCAGGAATTGTCACTGTTTTCCCCTGGGTCCCCCACAGCTCAGGGGATATCACAAGAGGTGTAAGCTCGGCCTGGGATCCTGTGGGGCATGGGGGCAGGACTGTCCCTTCCCTTCAGCAATCAAGGAGAGGGACCATATGGGTGACAGTGAGTGTGGCTGGTGTAGGATATTGCTACCTCAAGGTTTTCAGCAGTGCGACCAAAACCTGCCTGCTTGCTTCCCTGATTGCTTCCCGCAAGGGAGCCCAGACCCAACACTTGGGTACTGGCTGAGGCTAGGGCCATCATCACCTGGGAAGGCCCCGCTCTTGTACCGGAGTTCCCCTGCTGGCCACAAGGGTGCAACTGCACCTTGCCTGGCTCACTGGAGCCCGCTGGCAGCCTCTGCCGACTGCAAGACAGTCACTGCAGCTGTTACCTCACCAGAGTCACCAGTGCCTCCCGCCAGTTGTGGTCATAACTACACCAAAGGGGAAAAGTTGTGCTTAATGGGTGAGAAAACTTCAGGGCTTTTTTTATTTGTTTGTTCCGAGATATAGATACATATAGATAGATAGATAGATAGATAGATAGATAGATAGATAGATAGATAGATAGATAGATAGATAGATCTGTGTGTAAATATATCATATATATGGCTCCTATATATATTTGCTAGTAAAGAACTGTTATTCCTTTTCCCATATTTTCGCCTGGAAGCCTCATAATTTTTGAAGTCCCAATAATTTGGAAGGAAGGGTTGTTTTTCCATTCCAGGAAGGTTTCCACCATCCTTGGCAGATTATTTGTCTGGCAGATATTATCCTCAGCAGATTTTAAACCAAGACAAGATTCAATGCTCCTATTTACTGCTGAAGTTTCATTTCAGTCTTACCGTTTCTCCCAGCCTAAATAGCACTCTTGGTTTTATTATTTTTATCCAGATTCTGCCTTTTATCACTTTATTCCCCATCCCTGTCCTGTCTGCAGGCTGTGATACTACCTTTATGCACATAATTTGTAGCAATTAAACTAAACTAAATTTCAGTTAGATTTTGCTACATTCATCTCCTTCTTCCATCTTGCTAGTCATTATTCAGTAGTTACCAACTTTTGACCAAGTCTTTGCAGCTCTCCACATCACAAAACTTTGTTACCAGAAAAAGATTTGCAAATATACTACAATAGATGCACTTTTAAGATAAGCAGTTGAAATTAACTTCTAGCCAAGTAAGCGTTCTTTGTCCAAAGTGCATGACCCTGAGTGTTACATACTGTTCTAGGAACATGAGGGAGAGATTTTCATCCCTTTTGCTTTCCTAGGCATTTTTCTAAGAGGCACTTAAGCATACCACTGTACACCTAACAAAGACTCATTCTCCTTTTCTTGTTTGACTATTCCAAAATCCCTCAAAAATAGCATGGCGAAAACTGAACTGTGCTGTGCTACAAGACCAGGAACCAGCCAACTAACATGGAAAGTCACTACCACAGACACTCTTTGGCACACTAGCTGTGTCAATCTAAACTGTGGGACTTGCACACACCTCTACCTTGCACACACCTCCACGAAAAAGCCGTTAAAACTCTTTCAGCAGTTTATGTCAGCTCTGAGCTAGAACTAAACAGATCAACCAAAAACCTCAGTATGTCTTAAACAAAGAGACTATGAAAACATGAAATAGCAAGATAAGCATACAGTAAAAAGAATAATACATTTAAATAATTTCATGAAGGGCAGAAAGGTTCTAAAAGTTTCAACTGCTAGAGCAAACAATGCCATAATTTTAAAAGAGACAGAGGTGTGACAACAGCATACTATCCAACACTGAAAAGACTGACTGCCCATCTCATTTTTGCAAGAGCCACCAATAAGCAAGTGAAATACAGCCAAACTTGATGAAAAAAAGCTCTTGAAACAGCTGGCATTTTTCTTTCGGAAGAATCAGATTAGGCAATGAATTCTGGAACTCATTAAAGGCCTTAGGAACAAACTTCCCATTTTTACATGCTAGGTATCTGTGCCCTCAGGTGAAAAATACACCTTTTTCTGTTAGAACTGAGTTATTACTTCCGAAACAATGTTAATAAGGCTACATAAATGAGCAGATATTCTTGACAATAACTAAGGAATTTCTAAGACGTTGTTTAGTTTGTCTGCCATTACCCTCATTAAATGTACCAGAGGGTCCTTCATCCTCCTCCTCCTTGCACCTCACCCTCTCTAATCAAACATAGGTTTTGGTTTTGTGTTCCACTCTCATCTCCTCCTGCAAGCTGGATTGTTTCTCTAGAGAGATATGTCACATCCACAGACAGATAAACTGCTTCTGTAATGAGAAAATCCTGACAGTCATTTATACATTATAAATCAAACCCTCACTTGAATTGAACCATGTTCAAAACTTCCAATGTGCACTAAGGAACAAAGGTGGGAGAATATAACTTAACCGTACAACCCATACAGAACAAATCTAATAGTGTAACATAAATAAAATTGTGTGTAAAACTGAGAGAAAGAAAAAACTGACCTGTTTCTAGACTGGAATATAGATTGAGATGATTACTACAGAGGCTTAGTAACATTCTGCTTTTAGAGGAATAAAGACGTTTCTCTAGCATCCTTTTTTTTTTATTTTAAGGAACTGAAATAACACAGAAACACACAGATGCTTAGAAAACATAAAAATCTATGCAAGAAAAAAACTGAGGAAAAAATGTGCTTTGAATAAGACAATGCAAGCAATTCCTTAATGTTTGGTATTATGCAAGTATCCAGCCTTGAATCTTGTAACATCTCTAGTGCTAACTCTACTAACAGATGGCAATATTGAGAAGAAATTGACTTATGATTACTCTTAAATTTTATAAATAGAAAATATAATATACAGATACATAATTTTATGGAAAGCAAGAAGTAGACTCAAAAATAATAACAATAAAAAAGAAGATCAAAATTTCAGAGAAACACCTTACACAAATCTACACATAATTACCATACGATTCCTAAGTCGATTATCAAAAGTTGGCTAAACCTAGATGGTGATCATCCCACTCCACCCAGCTGTGAGGTTGGAGTACTGTGTCCAGCTCTAGTCCACATAATTCAAGAAAGATGCGAACAGACTGGAGAAGATCCAAAGGAGGGACACTAAGATGAACAAAGGGCTGGAGAACCTGTCCCATGAGGAACGAATGAGCTAGGCCTCTCCTCTCTGAAGAAAAGGGTCAGGGGCATCTCCTCACTATGCTCCAGTAGTTAAAAATCGTTCACTGAAACCACCTCCCTCAGTAGGAAGAAAAACCTCACTGGAAGTTCTCAAGATGTGACTGGACAGGTTGCAAGGTAATTCCAGTTACACTCCCTTTGTCCCAAAAGGTTGGGACATAAGAACTTTCAAGGTCTGTCCCAATCTGGGCTGTTTTATGGTTCAATGATTCTATATATTCCAACCCTCATGAAACTTTATACTCACAAAAAACCACAAACTTGAGGATGAACAACTTTTTTTTTTGCTATTTCAGTATAGCAAAAAACAGAACACCAACAAAAATAATTGATATGGTGTGAAGTTGGCCTGAAAAGAAGCTAAAAACACTGACATTTGAACACGGAAATTACTTTTCTGGGTCTGATCTTCGTAAGAATCAGACTGTTAACTTGCCATAATACACTATGTACACCAAGTGTCCTGGAAAACTCAATACTCCATTCCTGAAATATGACTGGAGCTTTGAAATAATCTAGCAACACTGGATACATTAATTCATACATGTGAATAATTATAATAAAAACATACCCTAGAGGGAAAAGCTAGGTATTTGAAGCAAATTATTAAATATTTAAGAGTCACTGTTAGCTACTTTAGAAAAACCTTTATAAAGACAAATTCCTGAGCTTTTACCAGAGAAATTAAGTTATGCGCCTAGATAGAAAGTAATGAAATATTCTTTTTGCCAACCTAAAAATTTCTTCTACTTTCATTACAAATCTCCCCTATTAGCTACTGTCCTGACTTTATTCCTGCCTAATTACAGTAACAGTTTACAGCAAATAGGTCCTGTAACTTGGATCCTCAGCTATAAACAGTGTATTTATACATATAGATAGAATTACTTGAGTTGAGGTGACCTGTGGGAACTGGAGGAGTAGAAACCCCCACAAACACTAATGAGTTTAATTTACAACCCTGGAAAGAGCTTGGGCTGATGTAATGATAAAGGTATATAGATCTTAAGTTGAAGAATTATAGACCTATGTTTAAATAGTTATAAGTAAGAAAATGTATTGGGTGGTATGGTGAAGGGTTTTAAGTACAATAATATGATTTTATAGTTTAAGTTAAGAATTTAGATGTTATAATAGAAGGATATGTGTGTACGTGAGCTAACAAGTTATTGGTCAAGAAACAGATGCAATGCAGTAAAAAGTACTAAAGGTGATAGGTTATAAAATCAAAACAAAGCTTTGTGTTAATTGTCTATTGGACTAAAAAATTAAAAATTGCTATGTAACTCTGAAACTCGGGANGGGTCACGAACATAGTCAATGACGGAGACTTCATGACGACTCTGAGCAATCTTTGTCACTGTTTGATCACCTTCGCTATAAAAAAAACCCAAACAAAACAACAAACAAAAACATTCTGCTGTATTTAAATGGAAATTCAAGTTTTTCCATTTGTCTCCATTGCCTCTTGCCCTGTCACCTCACACCACTGAGGTCAGCCTGATACTCTCATCTCAACCCTTCCCATAAGACCTTTATACTCATGTTTAAAACCCACTCAATCTCCCTCTTCTCCAGGCTCAATAGTCCCAGCTCTCTCTGCCTCTCTTTATCTGACAAATGATCCAGTCCCTTCATCACCTGGATGGTCTTGCACAGGCCTCTCTCGAGTAACTCCATGTCTGTCTTGTACTGGCAAGCCCGGCACTGAATATCCTAGATGTGTCTCACCAGTGTTGATTGAGCAGAGCGGAACGATCATCCCCCCTCAAGCTGCTGACGACACTCCTCCCAATGACACCCAAGATACTGTCAGCCTTCTTCACCACCACACAGGCACACTGCTAGCTTTGTTCACATCCTCACGCCCACATCCTTCTCTGCAGAGCTGCCTCCCAGCTGTTTAGCCCCACCACATGCTTAGGGTTACTACTCCCCAGTGCCAGAGCTCTGTATTTCCTTTGTTTAACTACACAACATCTCCCACAGCCCAGTTCTTCAGCCTGCCCACATCACTTTGGATGTCAGCACAGCTACCTGGTGTTTCAGCTACTCCTCTCTCAGTTTTGCGTTATCTGTGAACTCGCTAAGGGTGCATGCACTGTCCAAGCATCCAGGTCACAGTACTGGCCCCTGGAGGCACCCTAGGGAACACCACCAGTCACTTGCCTCTATCTGGACTCTGAGCTGCTGACCATCATGCTGTTACCAGTCATTCAACCAGTTTTCAATGTGCCTCATGTCCCTTTACCTAACGTGTATGTACACTGTCAGTTTGTCTGTAAGAAGATTATGGGAGACAGGGTCCAACGCCTTACTAAAGTTACAGTAAACTCTCTCCCTTTCTCCCCAACTCAATGACTGTATCACAGAAGGCTCTTAGGTTGGTTAAGCACAATTGTCCCCTTGTAAATCCATGCTGATTACTCCTCACCACCTTCAGCACTAAATATGATTTAAAGATAGACTCATTTAATAACAGAAACTTTTTTCTGCTCTATCACTATGCAGAGTGATAGAGCAGGTATTTTACATAAAAATAAAAACTACTGAAGACTTCTGTTGGAGTGAGAGCTCCTCTGGACCCAGGCCCAGAGGAAGGCCAAAGCACAGCGATTGAATTAAAACCTCTGAATAAGCTGAAATAGATGAAGTCACACCAAAGTGAAATGGAAATGTAGATTTTTAACTTTTAGTAGAAATATATGCTAAGTGCTTTGAACACTGAAAAGCTGCAGCAGGAGACTTTAAACACAGTTTTTACTGTGTTTTACCCTTTCACAGAATTTCTTTACTTTAGACAAAACATAGATGCAACTATACTGTTCACATTTTTTAGATAGAGTGTTCACATAAACAGTAAGAGCTGATAGAAACTATATGCGCAAATTTGTGTAATACCTAGGTAACATTTGTGTAAGACGATTGTTAGAATTAGACCAGGATAGGTTGAAAAAAGAAAAACTAGAATCGTGTGTTAATCTTATTGGTTAATTAAAAAATATAATCTACACTTCAGTAAGTCTAGGAAGAAGAAGAGGTTTTTTGTCTGCTGTTTTGCCTGCTGTTGCTGCTTGGTCTTATCCCCTTTGAACTCTACCTTCAAAAAACTATGAGACTATGGAATAAAAGACTTTAGCAAGATAGCAGGCTCCTCTGCTCTTTCACCTTCGGCCGAAAATGGAGGGTGTTCCATAAGCAAGCTTCAATAGACTTCCTTCAGCCTTTAAACAGTATATAGAAGTATATAAAGCAGGTCAAGTATATAAACTCTGTCAAGCACTGGTAACATTTTAGTGGTACTGACCATACTCTGGAAGGGCACTGAGGAATCAATCCTGTGATACTTCTGTGCACCACAAATACTATGTTTAAACAAGATGCCTTCTCCTCTCTCCTACTGTGCCTACTAGGAAGACATATAACAAGATGCTTGTTTTGTCTGGGAGAAAGATATGAAAGAAACTGGAAAACTAGTACGGGAGTCTTAAGAATTTATGCCTGAATCAAAATATGGAGTGCTATACTGAAGAGACCTAAGCCCTAACTAGAAAATCTGTGTTCCTCTTTCCTCCACAACCACTAAACATTTAGATAAAAAAGGGCGAAAAAATACACCACGATATTACACTTCTCAGTGGGGTAGGTTACTAGATGAACTGCAGAAGTCACACACTGATATTCTGGGAGTTAATCCATGACACAAAATAAAAACTAAATAAAGAGCAGGTGAAGAGACTCCAGTCACTGTTTAAACAAAATGACATTATCTGGTATTAACTAGAAATACTGACTAAATTACTGAAAAATCATCCTCAAATTTCTGGCTTCAAATGCTGTCCTACTTTTGGTTTTATTTTGGTTTTATTTATTTGGTTTTATTTATCTATGTAACTAACACACTCAGTTTACTTATTGCTTCACTTCCTGTAGCAAGTTAGGTACGATGTTGTTCTGTGTTTAACCACTCATTTAAGATAGTACTTCTAACACCACACATCCAGCCAGAAGTGGCCCACAGCATATTACCCAACAACTTCAGAAAAACAAGGTGTTCTCTTCCACACTCAACAGGAACTGATGAAGATATTCATTATCTAAAAAAGAAAATATTCAATGCTAACTACATTAACTGCTAAACAAAGAAACCTCATACCCTAAAATCTATTGACATCGCATTTAATTTTTTTTTAAAACAGTACCTAACTGAACATGCCAACATTATTTCCTCCCGGTTTCCAGTGCAACAGATTCATTCACTAGTCGGGAACAGGGCCTTCTGCCATTATTTAGAAAAAAATTCCTTTTCCTGAGTTGCTGAAACAAATGCTGCAGAACTCTCAACTTGCCACCTTCAACACTCATGTGAAGGTACTAGAACTTCATTTATGATCAGGTAGAAAAATGTTCTACTTTAATGCAATCCATTCTTATCTAATATTTCTCTACCTGTCTTTATTTTCAGTGCTTTTTCTTGTTATTATGTTGCCTCAACAAGCACCAAGAGAGACTGTAAGAATATAGCTGCTTTGGGCAAGATTTGTTTTAACCAGACAATATTTTGACAGCCTATTTCATTTAATGTGGTTGATCACTTTCAGACTTCAACTGATTTCCATTTCAAACTGATAACCACTGCTCAAAAAACACCATATGAAAATGCCAGTTTTGCTGCAATACTGGAACTGCTCCTGCCACATTAATGCAACACTAGGATATAAAATAGTTTTGTCAACTAAGATTTTAAATCAAATACATAACTAAATCAGCATTCACTCATTAAATCCAAAGGCATTTCCTTCCACTATTTAAGGCTCTGTCACCGAGCTCTACAAATGAGGCAGAAAGCAAGGGAAAAAATGACCTAAACAAACACAGAGTTGCCCACTTTATTCCCTAGTACCCTGTGCCTCCCACCTAGGATTAAGCTGCAACATAAACACACCACTGCTGTGCTCCAAAAGAATGAAAACCCACACACACACTGAATAGACAAGCCTCAAGTTAGTTTCACTCCAGATCAAAGATCAAAAAAATCAACCCTACTGGGGGATTTTGAGTTTGTGAATAAAGAGAAGGTGTTACATGTTAATATCCTCCCACTGCTTGAATATTAAAGAATACACACTAAGAGAAGACATATTCCCCAGACCTCCCTGAACAAACTGTATTTATAACATCCTGATGGGAAGTACTGAACCTGCATCTGCTTCATTTCCCGTCTCTTCATATTAGTTACTGTGAAAGCCAGAATGTCAACTTTACAGTATTTAAAAGCATATTCATGTTTAAAAAAGCAATCTTTACAGCCTAAAACTTGGAAGACTAGGAACTCATATTTTGCCTGGTTTGTGTTTGGGCTTTTTTGTTTGCTTTGGGTTTGTCTTTTTAACTTGTAAAACAAGCTCAGAAAAGAAGTGATAAAGCTGTGTCTAAAATATGCAGAATGTTTTATTTTATTTTATATTTAGCAGTCTAATCTAAGATTGGAGTTTGAACCTGGTAAAACCAGCAGCAACATTTACCAGATACTTCTCTCTGGAGAGAGGATAACCACTCAGGAAATCCTACAGTGCAATGCATGACCATGGGAAGGCAAAGAAACCTAGTGAGGTTTTTTGTTACTACTATAAAAGAAATAACACCTTTGAATTCTTATAGAGCAGGACAGTAATTTTATACTATGGCAAGGCCAGGATTGAAGAGGACTCTCAAATTTCACATGTACACACAAGATATTGTAAGAAATTAAGACCAACAAAGCCATATGACACAATCGTGGAATTATCAATCAAGCAACCCTGCAATATAAAAACTGAATGAATAAGAAGAAAGTGGGAAAGGGTAGAGCTGGCAATCATATTTAAACAAATGGAACAGTAGTCCTGTAATCACATCCAACTGGAGAAATTTAATACAAGTTTAAATTGAAACATCAATTACTCTTCTCAAAGACGCATCTTGGAGCTTCCCTTATTTATGATGACAGATTAATACTGATCTCTGGTTTTGGTAATAAATCAAGAATTCAACCCTAGAGAAGCAGATGGTATAACTACAAAGAAAGGGCACTTCCAAAATAAAACAGCAGTACTGAAAGGATAGAATTTACTATTGACATATGCCAATTTTATGACTTAACGGAGAATGATAAAAACTGATGCTGCATAGCATAAATAAGAGATTAATGAAAGGGAAAAAAGCTTTTAAATATCAGCCAACTTAAATATTTTATGGAAAAGTCACACATCAAGGATAAAAATTAAAAAGAAAAAGCTTGAATATTTGGAAGTACAAACTTCTGAATCAATTTCTAAACGTATTTTACTTCTTGTCCACTCCAGTATTAAGTTCTTCAACAGAAAAACATTTAACTACAGAACTATGCCCTGGCCCTGTAGAAGGTAAGCAGCCTTCTCAGCCAAAACAACATCAGGGCTGAAGTCTTCCCCTAGTCTGTACTCCCTGCAAGAAACCTAACATCCTTTTCTGAAAGTTAACCACGATGCTTGCACACGGTTACAGGATTGCACAAGACAATGTTTTGACTGCAAAATCCATTCAGAATTGTAGATGTGGTAACAATTAATTTAGTATCAAAAACTGATTACTCATAAATAATTGCCTTGCTTTCCAAAAATATTGCAAATAAGCTTGATTTTTGGCTTTTTTCTCAGTTCTCTGAGGAACTTAGGTCTGACAGAAGCACTCTGAACTTTTCAGAGAGAAAAACCAGAAAAGCAAAATCCTGTACTTCACATGCTTGGCACACAATCCTGGAAAGGTAACTTTGCTTTTTATGTGCTTCTATTTCCCAAATTTCTTTCAAAACTGCATAATCCTATTTCTAGCTCATTAGGAACTTCTACAAGTTTAAGACTATTCAAACACTGTCTTCAGAAAACAAGGCCTCGGTGTTTACAAACTTTTACACAAAGTTCAGAAACTAGAAGATTAAAGGACTGCTAGGAAGCCTGTCAAGGTTAGAGAGATTAATTTAAAAAGAAATCCTATATTGTTACAATTTTATGTCCTACTTAAAATAACAATGGCTTCTGAAATCCTGAAAGTATGTAATATGATGCAGAAGTTAACTCTATCAGTCAAGTTTTAACAGAATATAAAGAAAGAACCCAAAATTCACAAATATTTTTACGTTAACTTTCTGACCTATCCACACATCTCTCTTTAACTAACTGTATGTTGCCCCCTAAATTATCTACTATACTTCCCAGAACTGCAGGAACAACATATTTATATAAATTATACTAATGAAAAGATTCAAGCCTCTGAAACAATTTCATTTTGGAGAGAATAGGATAAGGATATGGAAGAAAAGGTTTATTTTTCGTTCTAATACACACCTTGGAAGTGCTTTGCATAAACCTGCAGATTTTCTACACTGAAATCCAAAGGTTGTGTTTAGAGTACTTACTAATTACATGGACTTTATATAACATTATCTGATCTTATATTTCACACAACATAAACATAGAAATTAGTCTGCCTCTAGTACAAGATTATTACCAGCACTACAGGAATCCAAATTAACCTAATATATGGATAAACACGATAAAACGTAACTACAAGTTTACAATTTATTCCACATGTCTCCTCTCTCCAAGCATAACCTAAATGAAAACAACTTTAAATTGGTTGAGCAACAAGGCAGTTAAAACATTTATAAAAACATTCCTCTGTTAATGCTTGTAAAATTAGAAATTATTTTAATTCATTTTAAATCCATGGTTCAAGACTGGCTGAATTTTTAAAAAGATCAAGCATGTGGGCATTACTTTGGCTATATTTCTACATGAAACGGAAGAAATAAGTTACCTTCTTTTCTTCAGCAGAAAGCAATGCAATACAAAATGATGACGTGGTATGAAAAGTATTTTATGCCACGGATAGGGATTTTTTATCTATTTAGAGAAATTAAGCTTATGGCTCTACTGAGAAGGCGCTACCAGTGACTGGAAAAGTCTCCCCAACAGGTAGTTTAAATCACAGCCGGAATAGCTCACTTTTCCTGGCAGCCTGCAGTATTGCTATGAAAACTTGCAAAAAACGAACTCAAGCGCCTTTTTCCTATGAGCTGACCCACTCAGTACCGGAGGACTAGCTCCCGGTGAAGGGGAAGGAGCCCGACCTCCCTTCTGCCGCTTCTCGCCCTCCCGGGTTGCGGTGGGCTGCCCTTCGCAGACCCCGGGCACTGTCTCGGTGAGGCAGCTTTCCTGCTGGCACGGAACCGGAGGA
>VWZT01005509.1:25557-43700 GCA_013397055.1 Pachycephala philippinensis
GCCGTTCCGCACGGCCCCGCGCGGCTGCCTCGGCCCGCGGCCGGCCTAGGGAAGCGCCGCCCGCCCGCCCGGGGAGCTCGGCGCCTGCGCAGCACCTCTGCGCGTGCGCGGGCGGTGCGGCCGCCGTCAGGCTGTGCGGGACGGTGGGCGCGGAGGAGGGCGGCTGTGAGGGCCAGGGAGACAAAGGGCTCGGTCCGCGGCCGAGGAGCTGCGAACGCGCGGGACTAGGGAAGGATCCACCAGTTCAATCCAGCATGAGCCCTGTAACCCTTAACCCGTATGACCCAGCGCCAGATCCAGGCGCCTGTTGAACACGTCAGGGATGATGACTCCACTGCCTCCCTGGGCAACCTGTTCCAATGCCTGACCACCCTAACAGTGAAGAAGTGCAATGATCCTTTTGGGTGCCTTCCAGCTCAGCTTATTCTGTGTGATTCTGTGTAATCTGGATCTACCCCGTCTTGGCTGGAGGCCATTTCCCCTGGTCCTGCTACTGCAGGCACAGTAGAAGAGACCCATCCCCACCTCACCACCCTTACTTCAGGTAGTGGTAGAACAAGTGGGAACGGTCTTGTCAAGGGAGGATTAGACAGGATATTAGGAAAACATTTTTCACTGAAAGGGTGGTCAAGCAGTGGAACAGGCTCCCAGGGCAGCGGTGGACTCACCATCCCTGGAAGTGTTCAAAAACTGGATGGATGTGGTGCTTGGGGACATGGTTTAGTGGTGGACCTGTCAGTGTTAGGTTAATGGCTGGACTCAATAATCTTGGTGGTATTTTCCAACCTCAACGATTCTGATTGTATTCTAACAATAAATTTTAAAAAATCATCGTGGTGGTGCTGTTTACCTCAGAGAGCTGTGACTCCATTGCTACTTTACTCTGTATTTCCCTGAAACTGTATTTTTTTCATGTTACTCAAGCCTGCAGGCTCTTAACCACCCCCGCCTCAAACCTATACCTACCTTTATCATCAACAATTTTTCTCCCTTAAGTGGGTACATCAGCTTCACTTCACACCTAAGTACCTCTGGGGTCAAGAAGACATCATGTGATTGCCATTACCAGGCAATACAATATGTAGATATCTTTAGATTTTATTTTTTCCCTCGGTGTTAAAAGAGCTGAGAAATAGCACCACGTTGACACTTGCATGTTTCTCTACAGCTCTCAGAAGGCATCTAAACATTCAGGTTTTCAAAGCTTTGCGTTACCCAAAAGTATTAAGTGAATTTTTCCTGAGGCCACTAAAACAAACTACTGCTCTCACTTTCACAGCTCTCAAGCTCTTTTTATCTGCTGAAATTAAGTTTCGTACCTTTCCTTCTAAGGGCAAACTCTGCTTCCAAGTTACACTGCTAAGATATGTAGAATTATGCTGGGTTTGTGCCCAGGGTCAGTGAAAAGAGAAGCTGGCTCAAGCCCTCAGTTTATACCATCGTAAAACATCCAGTCACTGCTGGTTTTCTGCTTTAAGAAATTGTAAATTCAAATAATGTTGTAGGCTGCTCTCTCTCTGGGTTTCCCTTTAGTGCTGCTTGCTTTCCCTCACAGATTTCTAAACAAAATAATTTTAACACAGCCTTGTCACTGTAGTAGTAGCAATAAGCCTAAATATAGAAATGCAGTGTAAACATTTATTAAGATTCCGTTCATGAGGCAAGCTTTTCTAAGTGCCTTCCACGGCAGCAGCATGTGTACAGGGACGTGGGGACTAGAAGGACAGCTGTGTGAAGAATTTGACTCAAGAGAGGGTAATGTGTCTATAACACTCCTTCAGGAGGTTTATTTTGGTGAGAACAGTTTTAAATTTGAAAAGGATTCTGCAGAGAAAGAGCTCCTAGTAATATCAGCTAAGCTGTTACGTCTCTGCTCTTGACACACCTTTTCTGTTCACTTTGCAGGCAAAGTTGCCATCCCAAGTCGCTTGGTGCTGCAGGTTATACACATCACCTTGTGTCACTTCTTAGGCCTTGGAAGTCGACTCCCTCTTTAGAAAAATGAAATATCTTGGATTGGAAGTGATCTGTAAGGATCATTGAGTCCAACTCCCTGCTCCTCTCAGGACTACTCAAAACTACAGCTACAAGCCTTCATGGGACTTTTTTTAAATGGATGTATTTGGATGAAGGGGAAAGTGTAATGGTGTTTTTCTTGATACTTCTTGAGCTTCAGCAAATACGTCTTTTTCTGAAATCCCTGGTGTAAATGACACTAGGATAGTCAGTCCTTCATCCCTGTTGTGTGAATGGTGTCAGGCTAGATTCCCTGAAAAATGCATTTGCATGTTCCCTAGTTTGAGCTAGGGTAATAGTACATATTGTGAGAACGGTATCGGGGGGAGACATTCCAGGCAGATACCTGATTAGGAGCTCAGGTATTCAGGCTGGGTTTGTCACTGATTTGCATGGCATTGGGCAAGTAATTGGAGCAAGGTTATTCCTTCTCCATCGGTAAAATAAGAAGCTGTTTCACAGATGTGTCAGAGAATCAATCAATTTCTTACTGCATTTGAAAGCTGTTAAACATTAATGCTTATTAGGGTGAAAAGCCACATATAGTGTGACACAGTGTTTCAGTTATTAAAAGAGAAGGTGTTGCTTGGATAGTAGATACAAATACCACAAAACCTTCCCCTTTTCTCCTTATTTCCTGCTTCTCTCTTCTACCTGAGCACAGTTTATTTCTGCTTTTCCAAAGTGTTATCCTATTTCAGAAATTAATAGCAGCAGAGGAATTTTCAATCTTTCTGTCATAAGACGGTGTGATAAGAAAGCAGCTTTCCTGTAATGAAGAACCTGGAATGCTCCAACTATTCCAATTCTTCCCCTTGTGCTCCCACAGGTATAAAAAAAAAACAGTTACAGAGAGTGCTGTTTCTTCCTACCTGCATAGCTGTCATGCGACATGTGTTGTCTTTCCATTACTGTTATGTTTATTGCTTATGATAGAACTTACTTTTACTTGTATGAAGCAATTTGTTTAAGCTAGTTGTATTTCCATTGTTGACTTCAAAATCAGTTCCAGAGCATGAAACGACTAGGACTAGGAACATACGTAGTCTATAGTTTTAAGGAGTGATGTAACTCATTCTAGAATAACGTGAACATACTCACGCAGTGATTACTCAATTTTAACTTACTGTGGATTGAATTCCAGAAAGTATTAAACAGTTAAACTAGCTGTCATTTCACTATTCTATTTAAATCAGAGGTACCTGAGGATTTAATGATGATAATGCTGAACCCAATTGCTTTGAAAAGTATAGAAGTCTAACATATATGCTTCAACATGACTTTCATGATGATTAGGAAAATGGGATGTTCAAACATTGCATCTGATGTATGGCATCTGCTACATAGAAGCAGTTATTGTACCAACAGTTAGCTACAAATAATACGAGTTTCATTTGACATTTAAATGATAACTCATTAACACTGTTTAAATTTAATCTAAGGTTTTCCAAGATGTGCTGGTATATAGTTGTACATTTGCTGCTTTTTCAGCGCCTGTGAATAGCTTTGCAACCTTCATTGATATTGCACAATTTGCAGGGATATCCATTTCCTCATAATGAGCAATGACACATTGATTTTTCTAACTTTGTTTCTGTAAAACAGTGGAAGATGAGCTGTTTGGAGAAGTGTATCAATTGCAGAGTATATAATATGAATACACAATTGTACTGTGTGAACAGCAGTATATGCACAGAGTTTATAACAGTAGCAGGGTTTAGCACAGTGAATAGAAAATTAGGGAAGGCTAAATACTAGTATTCTTTTAACTAATGAGAATTTGCAGTGCACATGGTATACAGGAAATAAGGAGCTGCCTTGGCATACATGAGGAATAGGCACATCTAGTCCCTGCAGCAGGCGGGCATAGAGGCACCATGATGGGAATAAAGGGTTCCAGCTTCTGCTTAAATTCATGCCAGATGGTGGTCAGCAATTCCCAGAGGAACAAAGTCAGACTTTCAGATTTCAGACAAGGTTACAGTGCCTAATGCTCTAATGGATTTAGAGCTGGCAGCGGTCCTCACTGGTCTTCACTATGTAAGTATTTGAGCCTAGTGTTCCATCTTTTAAAATCTGGTTTTCCCTGTAGCGAGAGATCTCTCTATAGCAGCAGATTAGCTCATGTTAACATCGGCACAAGAGAAAACAGTGTCCCTTCTCACTCACTAAGGATGCTTCTTAATATTGGTGCTTCTGAGGTTTTGTGTATTACCAGGGGAGCAGAGGACTGACGGATCACCTCCTATGACAACCTGCTACTCTTAATTGGGCTTGCCTTGGAAAGCCTGGCTATTCCATGCCTCAATTAAAGCAGATAATAATTGAAGAAGTTATGGGCTTGTATATGTCATTTACAGGTGTGCACAAGATACTGTTCCAGTCTACAACTGAACTCACATATCTGTAACTCAGATTTCCTCTGGATATTGCATTCTTGTGGGAATGAAAAGTAATTTGCATCAACATAAATTTGTTTAGCTATATCTGTGCCAAACTGTTTAGTAATTCTGCATTGCCTTCCTCCTTTGCTTTCTCACCCTTCCAACCACTCTACAGTCCTAACCAGCCAATCCACCTATTGGCATCACCTCTGTTTCCCAGGGAATAGAGTACCTGGACAGCAGGAATGCCTGACATTACCTCCCTGTACAAATACTAGCATTTAGCCATATTCTGCCTTTTTCTATCCCTCAGTTTGGATGCCAGCATAGCTAGAATATACACTATTTTTGTTAGACCTTTACTATACGTCATCAGCTAAGTTAAGATCATGGATCATATCAGACTCGAGGAATAAATTAAAGCAAATTTTCTATCAGGTACAGAAAATATGGCATATTTGAGAGTAGTACCATGTCAGTGGAGAAGCAAGGTCTCAGATGAATTGCTCTGCAGTGCTATAGTGAGAGTAGTGTACCAACAATTCCATAACCAGCAATATGAAAACTTTATTATCAGTGTCATATGGAGAGTTTTACATATTATCAACTGTTTAAGATCTTAAATTGCTGAGACTCATTGAAAAACAGCAACCCTGTTAACATATAATTTAATCCAGCCACACGGTATGAGATACCATGTTTCAGATGTAAAAGTTGCCATGTTAAAGCAATAGGAACTGCTTATCTCCATCTTGCTTTCTGAAATACCTTCCAGGGTGATAGCAATCTATATGAAGGGCCAAGACAGGCCCAAACTGGAAGGAGGGTTGCTCAGCTGTGTCATGAAACCCATTATCACACTTCGCCACAATGGAGGGGGAAGAAGGGAGATGGGAACCATTGTTCTCTTATTTTTGTACCTTTGCTTCTATTTTTTGTACCTTCACTTGTATTTTTTGTCATGTCTCCCTCAGCCTTCAATAAGAGTTACATTTTTCCTTTGCTGTTTTGTTGCACAGATTAGCAAAATATCTTTCGACATTAAGAATCATGTAGAATGATGAATTAAACAAGCTTCAAAAGGAAAACTCCTCTTAACTCAATGCCATGCTGTAATTATTTTTTAATTCAAAGATAGCACTAAGACACCTATGCCATCTTTTTGTATCCTTATTTTAAATGAGGAATAGCTCATCTGTAATCTAGTGTGTCCAATATGGCAGATAGGCTGTACTCTGCTAATGGAGGTATCTCTGAGACGGGTGGTTCCACAGCATGTTTTAAAGTACACAGAAAAAGATAGAAATATACTTTGAATATTTAAAAACAAACAAAAGAACCGAACAACCCAAATGGCATTCTGGGAAGACAGGAGTTGTACTAACATTTTCCAGAGTCTTCAGTGTTTTGGAAATTTAATATTGCAGACTGTTGCCCAAGTCCAGAAAATTGCTGCTGTTAACTGCAGCTCACTGATTTATTTTGTCTTAAAAAAGCAACAACATAATGAAAAAGGCTAATAGAAATACTGAAAACTGTTTAAGAATGTGGAAAGTTAACTCAGCAATTCATGTAATCATAGAACCACAAAATGGTTTGAGTTAAAAGGGAACTCAAAGATCATCTAATTGCACCCCCCTGCCATGGGTAGGGACATCATCCACTGTCCCTGGATGCTCCAAGGCCTGTTCAACCTGGCCTTGAACACTGCCAGGAATGGGGCAGCCACAGCTTCCCTGGGCAACCACCCTTGCAGTGAAGAAGTTCTTCCTAATATTTAATCTAACCCTGCCCTCTGACAATTTAAAGTCATTCCCCCTTGTCCTGTCCCTCCATGCCTTTGCCAATAGTTCCTCTCCACCTCTTAGTGCCCCTGGAAGGGGCTCTAAGGTTTTCCTGGAGCCTTCTCTTCTCAACACTGAACACCCCCCAACTCTCTCAGCTCATTTCCATAGCAGAGGAGCTCCAGCCATCCGACCCTCATTGTGGCCTCCTCTGGACTTGCTCCAACAGATCCACATCCTTCTTACAATAATGACCGTAGAGCTGAACACAGTACTGCTGGCAGTGTCTCACCAGAGCAGAGCAGAGCAGAGCAGAGCAGAGCAGAGCAGATCAGAGGGGGAGAATCAATTTTTTTTACCTATTCTAAACATTCTCATTTTTCAAGAACTGATTCACCTCACTCATAGAAATGGAAGATGAAGGGTGAAAGAACCTAGGAAATCTGGATGGAATATGTCATAGGTTCCTTAAAACCTATTTAGGTTAGATAAGGAACAAAGCCTGCTAAGAGTGTTCCATTCAATTTAGAAGAGTCATGTCAGTGGCACATTAGAGTAATGCAAAGTAGTCAATACTGAACCATTTCAAAAGCTTATGGGAGCATCACATTTTTAAGCTCCGGAACCAGGGAGGAATATGAACTCACCCTTGTTTTGACTGCTTAAGATTCTGTTGCTTTGGGAAAGAAATGTTTGTGTTAATTTGAAATTGTTTAGTTCTGTTTTGATTTTCATGTTGCATAGTAAATACAATATGTTGTCATAATTTAAAAGGTTAATTCAGTCCCTTGCATTTTCTTTTTCAGATATCTTGAGAGGGTAACTCAGAGCAAAGCCAAATGACAAAGCCTCTGTATTTTAAGAAACATTTCAACCTTTGAAGCTTTCCACTCAATCTGCATAAAAATGGCATTATAGTCTCACTCTGATATAAGCTGTTTTCACAACTTTGTTTTCAAATGGGGTCTGATCCACTACAGGCTCTCTATAGTGAAAACCACATGCAATTTGACTCATAGTTACAGAGGATGTGTTGCACAATTGCTAATTCCCTCTGAATGTCTAATTATGCCTTTTGGGGTTTTTTTGGTTTTTTTTTTTTTTTTTTCAATGAAGATCAGTGTGTCTCTTATTCAGACTATGCAAACAGCTTGGTATTATGCCATTAATATTTCTCCCCACATGTCAAATTGGCTGGCATTTACATAGAAACAACAGAAGAGATGCTTGTAAGAGCAGAGATTGAAATAATCCTAAATACTGTCTGGAAAAAAAATGGTACAAATGCTCCGTCTGAACTACCATATTGCAGCCTTTTCTTTAAAATCTGAATTATTTGAGTGCAAGTACCTATACATCTATCGTCACCTATTGGATAGAGGTATATCTGAACTACAAAAAAAAAAAAAAGGCAAAACAATTTATGTGAAAACATTCAAATCCTGTGCAGTGAAACATGGCACTAAGTCTATTGAAATGTTCCTCTAAGAGTGGGTTAGATTCCCTAAAACCAATATGTAGTAAGTTTTGAATAACGATGGTTATTTTAATAGCTGTGAGATGACAAAGTATGTAAAAAGGAGATAACTGAGGAGGACGAAGAGGAGACTGGATAAAATGCTTTAAATCTATAAGCTGCTATTGGAACAAAAAAAAAAACTATATCTTGAATGACTAACATCAGGTTCATTTTCTGCTTTTGGCAATTAATACTTAATTCTGGTTTCATAAAAGTAACAATACTTCATGTTTAATCATTTGAAAGGTGGGAATAATTTTTAAAATTAAAAAACGTCACTGCAATTATTTAATATAGGTGATAACAAACACATGGAATTTTGTTTTAAGCATTCTCACTCAGGAAAAATCACATTACACCAAAGGAAGAGTGTATCTGTTCTCTTTAGTTCTTGGCTATACATACTTCATGTATATATGTGTATACATATATACACACTTCATATATATACTTATACTTGGCTGCACTTCAGTATAACTACTCTGTTGAAGTAAAAAGGGGGAGGCATGTGGAGTTTTCTTGCTTAGAAGGTGGGTGGACTAAAAAATAGCAGAGACCCATGTAAAGGTGTTTGTTTCAAAATTTTTTCCTGCTGACCCTCTGGCATTTGTCTGACAGAACTCACACTGTCCATCAGTAGAGGAAACCATCACTAAAGCTACTGTATTAGCTCATTTCCTTATTTGGGCATGCTTTTAAATCAGCTTTGTAATTCTCAGTAAAAACACAAAGCATTCTTGATGTTCTAATAGCTGTCATTTATCAGCTATTATGCCACTGAACAAAGGCATTATTTTTCACTGAAAAACTCAGTAACTTTTTTCTTTGTTATGCTTATCTTCCAGAAAAATGCCACTGTATCTCACTGATGAGAGAATTAGTGTTCTTTGTATTCAAAGTTTTCTCTCCCATTTAGTTTTAAAGGCAACTGTAAAGGTTTGACGTTTTCACATTAAAGACCATAGCTTTTACATTTTTATTTGTCTGTATTTTACATTTACTACAGTTCTCGGTTACTGCCATTATTTAGTGTTCCATTTGTTCAATAAGATCTAGTATTATAGAAAAGGGAGAGGTTTGTTCACACATACACTTCTGAAAATGACTATTTGATTGCTAATCTAACAACACAGGGATTTTTCTTTCCATTTTTTATATTTCATGGGTTTGGTTTGAGCTATCTCATTGCTTTTTAAAGGAAAAGTGAAAAAGGAAGGAGAAAAGGAGGTCCTCTCTCCTCTCTTGAAGTTCATTATTGTGTGGATAACATTTACTTTCCTAAGCATGTGTTTCAACCTTACGTTTTGTTTTACAATTTTGAAGTACCAGTTCCTACAAATAGCAAATCTAGTCATTCTGAGTGAAATATACCCAGCTTTTAACAAATGCAAGGAAAACCTAATGCTTCTAGAGGAATACAAGGAGAACCCAGCTGACTGACTGTTTTGGGAGATTAACCTGAAGAGGAAAGAGCTGTCAAGGGAATAAAAAATGCACAAGTGCTGTAGCGTTAAAGGAGGTTATATTTATTCTGTTTACAGGACCAATCCTAAAATTTCTTGTATTTTGAGCTATGTATTTATAAGTAATCATTAAAAATTTTTCTTTATTTCAAATGTTACCAGCAGATTTTACAAATCTGAGCAAAATGCGGCAATGTGATTTTCATTTTTAAAATTCCAGAAGGGGTAGGGAAGAAAATGTGTCATGTATTTGATAGTACCAACCTCACATCATATACACACTCACACCCACATCCCCCAAAAAGAAAAATTTAAAAGTTTGGACCATTACTCTCCATTCTGCCGTTTTATCATTTTATGGCTCTTGGGTGCTTACTTTAACAACCTTACTGATGGTCAACTTCTAGTCCAATGGGACCTCTAGGGTTTAGAGCAGAACCGCTTTCCAACTGGGTGGTCCCAGGATACACTGGTGCTTTGGGTTGTTGTTCCCAGCTGCAGGATTTTGCATTTCTTGAACTACACAATCTTTATGTCAATCCATTTCTCTGTCCCTCTGGATAACAGTACAACCCTCTGGCATATCACCTACTCCTCCTAGTACCAGCCTGTCCTCACAGTATCATATCAGCAGCAAATTGAGGGTGCACTTTCCACCATGATCCAGATAACTTCCAAAGATTTTAACTCTTTTCATATGATTTGAGGGTCGGCAAGCCTAGTGGGTTACTACCTGTTCTTACAAGTCAGGCATAAAAATACAGTCTCACAAGGATAATAATAAATGGCTGGTTTGGCGTTCGAGGTTAAAGCAAGATGTTTGTATCATACAAAATTCTATAATAATGTTACCTCACTATGGTCTTCCTTCAGAGTCCAATGATAGACAGTGAATAGCTGACTTTTCCTCTCCAAGTCTATGTGCAAGGGAGAATTCAGAAAGTCCTCCACCTATGTCAGAACTGTGAGCTTAAACATTTGAGCTTAAACCAGGCTGAAGAGTCAACTAGACAACAACTCTGTCCCGTTGTTGTATCCATCGGTCCTCGTTTTCTCTAAGCAAATGGTTAGGGGGAAGAATAATCTCTCATCAGAAGAGTCTGGGACATCTTTAAAGCCAGGACTTTCTCACTTTGAGGGCCAGTGCCAAGCAAACAAGGGAAGATATAATTTATTTGTTGCAGGAGAACTAAGATTAGGTTTAAGTTTTTTTTCTCCCACTGCTGTAATGGCAATTTTGAGAAATGTGTTAAGTACTTTGTGCTTATATTTTGGCAACCATAGGTGATTTCACTAGAGCCCTGAGTACAAATACGGTGAAGTGTCATGCGACAGTTGGTATCTTTACCCCCTATACAGAAAAAACCACTTCCTTTTCAAATGTAATTCAGAATATCTGAGTCATTAAGGGTCTAACTTGGAGTGCTACTTCCACCACGTTGCTGTTTTTGTAGTTTGCTTAGCATGTGAGTTATCTACACTAGCTTTCCTTCAGTTCCAGATTCATGGCCTTGTCATCTCTAGAGGAAAAAAAGAAAATAATAAATTGAAACAAAATACCATACAATCACAGAATAGGAAGGGTTGGAAAGGATCTCTGAAGATCAGCTAGTCCAACCCCCTGGCCAAGGCAAGGTCACAGGTGGGTTTTGAATATCTCCGGACAGAGACTCTACAGCTTCATTGGGCAGCCTGTCCCAGTGCTCTGCCACCCCCATTGTAAAAAAGTTCTCCGTTATGTTGAGGTGAGACTTCTTGTGTTTCATTTTATGGCCATTATTCCTTGTCCTGTCACTGGGCACCACTGAAAAAAGTCTGGCACCTTCCTCTTGGCACCTTTCTTCAAGGTACTTATATGCATTAACAAGATTCCCTCTCAGTCTTATCTTCTTTAGACTAAATAGGCCCAGCTCCCACAGTCTCTCCTCATGAGAGATGCTCCAAACCCCCCATCATCTTTTGTGGCCCTTCTGGACCCTCTCCGGTAGTTCCTTGTGTTTCTTGTACTGTGAAGATCAGAAGTGAACATAATACTCAGGAGTGACCTAACTCAATATGATATACTATGAATTATTGTAGATATTTGTTCTCTTCCCCTTCCTCCCCCCGCCCCGTATTGTTATCTGACTTTCTCACCAGTGATTTGTGAGGAGAAGGCTGTTCTCTATAGCAAGAGTAAATATAATCTTAAATAATCCAAGAAATCTACTGAGCAAATCAGGTAGCATAATTTCATTTTAAATAGATTTAATTAGCACTACTAGTTAAACTTCNTCTCTTTTTATATCAAAGGCCCAAAACAATTAAACAAACAAGTAGTGCAGACTTTGAACACTCTCTCTATATAACTTCCTGCCAAACCTTCCATTTAGACATATAACTTCCTCTTCTAGGAAAGTGTTTTGCACTTTCTTACCTCTCAGCTGCTTAAAATCTGATCCTTATCTCATCTTTTACTTAAACATTTGCTCATCTACCAGTCAAGAAGTGTTAAAAGTTGCTTCCTTTCTTTTTGTTATTTCAGAGTTTGTGTAATTATAATTATCTTGCCATATTTTCTGTGCAAGATAACATTGTAAGAGGAGATTTTTGAAAGCATAACTCCTCAGTAGTTATAGTATTACTTTAAATTTTGTAGTCTAAAGTTATAAGAAGTATGAGTAGAGACATGCTGCCATTGAGGTGCGTATGCCATGACCATGCACTCATCTTAGGACAGATTTAGGACAGGTAATCTGCAGCTAAAACCAGAAACTTGAGTCAGGACCTGGAAATGTAATAGACTTCTGAAGGCAGCAGACACTGTCGTGCAGTGCATTAAAGAGTGAAAGGGTAATTCCACTGTGAAACAAACACGTTAGATCCCCCTAAGTAAATGAGATAGTACTCCCTAAGTCTCCACAGATAGTACTGTATGCCTTAACACAAGTAGTTAAACTTCGGCACAGTACCTCTGCTGAAAATCCATGGAAGCAATTTCAGAGGTGTATGTTCCCCAAAACAAATTCCAGGAACAATCCCGAAGAGTTAAATAGAGCAGCTTGTTTCTTTGCGAAGCAGAATGTGACACATTGCACTGTTTACTTCATTTGTGCTTTTACTTACAATCCTCAAATGTAGAAACAGTACACCAAAAGAAAAAGCACGAAGAGCTGATACAGCTGCTGCACAATGAAAACATATTTCAATCTCTATTCATGGCATTCAGAGAGAAGAAAGAAACGCAGCTTACATATAATTAGATTATACTGAGTAAAAATAACCTTAGTAATAACTCCCAGAAATTAGCAGTGCTTTTCTTTTTTTTCCTTTTTTTTTTTTTTACCTTTTTTTGCAGGGGACTGAAGGAATATTATTTTTATATTCCAGTAAATACCAAATTAGTGTGTGGTGCACTGTAAAGTCTGAGATTTTTTTATAAATGTAAGTTATGGCACTCATATTTAGCCTTTACTGTGAATCTACTTTAATAATGGGACCAAACATACCACATAAACTAAGAAATTAATTTAATTGTTCCCCTTCTTGCCACTGCCAGGTCAAGATCTGTAAGACTAATATGCACCTGGTTCTATTTATATATTTATTTTTAATTATCTATTATCTGAGTGGTTTTTGTTGCAGTTAATGAGTTAGAGCTTGAAGCCTGAAGAACTTGTTCTCAGTTCATTTAGGGCTTACCCTTTTTCTTTGTATTAGATAATCTGGAAGTACTGCACTTTTTTTTGTATTTCGTTATTCCAGGGCTGTATGTGTCACCCCTTCCCCCTTTTTCTCTCAGATAGTTCAGTGATGGTATTTCTTTCTTTGTTCCAGATGAAAGGAAGTTTTGTTGCTTTTATTCAAATCCTAGTGAGCTGGACAGCTGCCAGAGTTTCCATCAGATGCCTTCAGCTCTAATTACACTCAGCTCATTTGGAGCTTCAGTTTGTTTCTTAGGAAAAAAAATATTTTGCTAACAAACCTTTAAGCTTTTATAATGCATGACATCAGTAGTCATTAGCATGTCCTTGGCTATTGTTCATGTATTTTGAGTGCATAGTTAAAAATGTTAAAGCACTTAGATATGTCCATGGGCTGTGTGGAAAAAGTACAGTAACTGATGTTTTCACTTTCTCCATTTTACAGACATAGTATTTTGCATCAGTAGTGCATTGAGTTACACTGGAAGTGTTCAAGACCAGTTCGGAGCAACCTGGTCTAGTGGAAGACATCCGTGCCCTGTCATAAATGGCTACAGTAAAATAAGGTGAATCCAACTCTATGTGTGTGTGTATACATACAAGTATATGTACATCTATCATGGTATGTCTTTGAGCACAGCTATATCAAACAGACCTCGAAGGGAACTCCTTTTGTTTGAATCTTGGAATCTATGTTAGCATCTTTCAGCAGTGCAGTTCTTTATCTGACAGAGCTCATGTTTCAGTGTTTTGTAGATACATAAAATCATGGACTGGTTTGGGTTGGACGAGTCCTTACAGATCATCCAGTTCCACCCACCTGCCATGGGACACCTTCCACTAGACCATGTTGCTCTAAGCCCTGTCCAACCTCGTCTTGAACACTTCAAAGGATGGGGCAGCCACAGCTTCTCTTGGCAACCTGTGCCAGGGCCTCACCACCCTCACAGGGAAGAACTTTTTCCTAATATTTAATCTAAACCTACCCTCTGTCAGTTTAATGCAATCTTCAAGCTAGCATCCCATTCAGCTTCTGATTTCCCATACACTAGCCATTTCAGACAGTTGTAACCGAAGAATGATCTCTGTCTTCACCTGCCTTCCGAGGCATTACTGGGAGACCAGATATGCTGGCAGTCTCCTTTTATTTATGCCTTTTTGGTTTTTGTGAAAAGATGCATTCATTTCTTTTTATTGCTTCTTCCTATTCATTAGGGCATTAGCACTCAAGAGAGATTGTCTGTGAACAACAGCAGTTGTAAGCGTGAGCTCGTTGTGATCCACCCATCTATCAATTATAAATTAAGAAGGAGAATTTATAAGTAAATCAGGCAGTATTAGAGCAAAGCAATAATATATGATCAAATTTTTTTGGTAAGAAAATATCTGAAGACTGAAGCAGTATGTGCGTTATGTTACTTCTCTTTATTATGAGAATGAGCCAACTGCTCTATATCATTCATGATTTCTTTCAAAACTGAAATCATCCTCTTTTAGTTTCCAGCTAGTGGAAAGGCATGTGCAGCAGTGCTAGTGACTTCTACTTTTAAGCCACTATTTAATTAATGACTTTGTAATTACTCTTGCCTACTTGCATTTGTTCAAAGCAACCCATATCATTTATAATGCCTTCATATACTTTTTATGCAGCAAAGTTCTCATGGTTGATATTTCTCTGATATCTTTCATTCAGCTTCTATTTACATATTTTAAGTCATTGAAGTTCAAATGTACAGTGTATGCTGAAAGATTTAAAAGTATATAATTAGTTTAAAACTTGCAAGATAACAAGCAGAACTATTTGCTTCACAGTGGCGAGAGTAAGATTCCCATAAACTACTTGTGAGCAGTGTCCAGGTTTTGTTCATCCCATATGCTACATCAGAATGTACAACTTTCACATATATATAATTTTTGCACCCTTATGTTCTCTGAAGAAAAGATCATAGATTGTCACCATACTATGTATGTAAAGGGTATATGTAAAAGGTAAGAATACAGATGGTATTGTAATTGCATGACAGAAAAGAGAAGACTGTTACCCTGTCCATTGTAGTTGGGGGAGTCCTTTATAAAATCAGTATTTTGATTTTAAGGACCTCCAGTGTGTCATGAGATAGATGTTAAAGAGGGGGTGAATCACCCTTTGGAGATTATCTACTGACAATACAGGGCACTCACCCTAATGTAAATTAAGTGTTCAACTTCCAGTGCTACCGCCACCAAGTATGTTACCATAATCTTCCTAGTTTACATTATCTTGTTTGAACAGCTGGGATTCACAGCAAATTTTTCATGTTGTAGTGGCATCCTGGAAATTCTACTTTCATTTGTCATGACAAGCAAGTCTGCTGATGAAGGTTGGGGATGGCTGCTCCCAAAACCAGCAGGAAATTGGGGTGTCATGTCAGGGAGTGTCATGTGACAGCCTTGTTTGCCACTCACACAGATACGTGGTAATAGCCCAGCACTCTGTGTCAACGGCACAAAGATGTGTTTGGCTTTCACTGTAAGTCTGGGGAAGCACCCATGGCTGTTTGACCATGTTCATGTGAGGATAGGGTGGCTGTTTCTGTATCAGAAGGAAGAAGTTGCCTGACATCTGGATAAGACCATATCTTGAATACTCCTGAATATTATTCAGGGAGACAGAGTTAATGGCAAAGCAACAAAATCCAGATAAGTGAGGAAAGAAATGCATCTAAAACTTGAGAGGCCATTTCATCCAGGTGATACAGTACTGGTTTTTAGTCCAGAGGTGCTAGCTATTTCTGAGTAACTTCAAAAAATACTAAGTTTTTCCACAGGTTGTGACGTATTTCGATGGTAATTGTTTTACCCTCTGCCTAATAGTGAATTGTTAGAATTAATGTGTCATTTGCACCAACTTGACAAAATCCCATCAGAGAGTTTGCAGTTATTTCTGACACATTCAGACTCACCATGCTGGTAGAAATCAGATTTCTCATCTGATACAGCTACATATTAGAATTGCCCTTGCACTGATGTAGTGACAAAATGTGTTTTATCTCATTTCCTGGAGGCAGCATGAAAGTGATGTTAAAATAAACTCTGTCATTTGCTCTAATATGAACTTTCTTTTCATTCAGAAGCACTAAACTGCTTATTGCCATGATGTTTTGATGCTAGGAAAAGAGAAAAAGCAACTTTTTTTTTTTTTAAACAAAGTATGAATTAGGATTTTATAACTGCAACAAAATGCAGAAAAAGGAGAGATGCCCATTAGCTTCAGCAGGCTTTGAATCTTGTCTTCAGATTTTATCAGGAGAGTTCCTCACGTTCATAAATGTATTGACACTGTCAAGTACTAGCACTCACTATATAAGATTGGTGAATGCTTCTTCTCATAAGACCATTTGTCTTTGAGACTTTATGTTTTGGAGTTTGTGAGATTGCTTGAACAGCAGAATGTCGTATTCCAGCAAATGAGGAAATGTTCCTCTGGGTGAGGGCGAATCAACTCATGTGTCTGTTAGTCACCGAGGAGCTGTCTGGGTGCAGTAAAGTAATAAATGTAAAACAGGTAATCCTTCCTTCACTTGTTTTGTAAAGACATCAGAAATATATATCTATTAAAGAGAACCAAAGCCAAGAAGCAGACGCTAACATCTCATAGGTATGCAGCCCAATTTCTTAAGATTGTTTCATCTTTTTCTAAAATGAAAGTGTTTTTGTTTGCCCCAAGCATGACATGCAGCCTTGCATACCTTTTAGTACTGCTGTTAGATTCAATCTCTCATATTCAGTGTCTTTCACAATATAGAATTATGATATGATTTTAATTTTATTTATTTTATACTTACTGGAAATAAGTACACACCTAGTAGAAGGTCTCCCTTACAATGACATACGGTTTGGAACAAAATTATCTCTAAGATCCCTTGCAACCCAACCTATTTATGAAATCTGACCTTGTTTCATTGCACGTTTTTAATATAAATACATAATTCACTTACCCCTTTGCTTCTTCAGCCTGGGTGAACTAGGCCTATTATAAGCCTAATGCATATATTATTTCTAATCCTTCAGAGCCATAACTATCTGCCAATCCTGTAGACCTTGTGTTATTTTTGTTTTCTGTAGAAGTAACAGTAATATTTTTAGACTAGCTCTACTAGAAAGGGGTAATAAAAAAAAAAAACAAAAAACCAACAACCAAAAACTTCTTTTTTCTCTGCGATGCTATTCTTATTGTAAATTTGGGTAATCAATACTTTACCACTTTCTTGTCAACTGAATTTTGAGTTACGTAAGAGATTTATTTGGATGAGGACTGTGGGATAGTTGGGGTTTTTTTTTTACCATGGCAAGTAAGCCCCATTGGGTTTCCTACAGCAGTGCTTCTGGAGCTGGCTGCAAGAAGTTTCAGCTGTCATTGCTCCTTACAATTCTGTGTTTTGGGTTCTGCTTTCAAAACAATATATGAAGCCTTACGTTGGAATGTAGCAGACATTCATGTGACTGTATATTCACCCCAATGTTGATTTACAATACCATTTGTTTTACAAGACTGGCAGGAAGCAACACCGTGGCATTTAAATTCCCTGCCCACACGCAGCTCTGCCAAAACAAGTTGCAGATTTATTGTACCTTCCTTCCCCCCACCCTCCCCACTTTCAAATGCAAGTACCGCTGGAATAATTTTCTGTAATCAAGTAGGAAAAAGGTTCCACAAGTTTGTCAGATGGTACTTGACCTTTTGGGCATTTTCTTCACTCTGAAGTATTATTTAGCAGTTATTGAGATGAAGTTCTCTTTCTTTAGACACTCCTTGCTTTCCTAATATTTCAGTAATAATTTTTTCTCAGGCTTTGGCTTCCACTATTTATTTATTAACCTCAAAAAATGTCTGGCTCTTGTAATGATTTTTCTGATGCAACACTTTTCCTCTGGGGATGCCTCTGAAAGTATTCTTGAAGCTATCAGAGTCACCAACTAAAAGTGAATTCTTGTGGTTAATATGGTGTTATTCTTCTGAAGGGCATTACTCTCCACATCTTAACACTTTTCAGTGTAAGAGGTCTGCTGGTGTTTATCTTCCTCCCTTTATATTTATGTAAAGGGTTCAGTTCATTTCCTGGCCAACGCACCAATTAATGTGGTGGTTTAGTTTGCATCTTTTACTTTTTTGTGAGATAAGGATTAGAAGAAAGGGCAAAGCAGGCTCAAAACTTTAAAGAATACAAAGAAGTTTATTACTAACAGAATTAAAGGTAATAAGAAGAATGATAATGATAAAAATTAAAACAAACCCTCTCTTTCCCACACACACC
>VWZT01005509.1:46658-57752 GCA_013397055.1 Pachycephala philippinensis
AAAGAATGTTGTTCCTGATGCTATATTGAATATTACAGTTGAACTGTGCAGTAGGACTTGCTTTCAGAGTTATGTGAACACAGCAATGCTAGGATAAGTATTGAATCTACCCACGTGATAAGAACTGAATTAACAAAGTAATCTGCAAGGAATACGTGAATATCTGCTTAGTTTCATAAAAAATCAGGATAGGAATGTTTTATCTTCTGCACACAGCTGTGAAATGCATTCTTTTGTTTTCCCTTGTCCTGTTCTGAAGCCTTAACCAGTTGATAGGTTGGACATGCCTACACTGTTAGAAGTTACTACTCAAAAGATTTGCACTGAGTATTAGCAGCCTGTGGACATCCATGCACTGAACATAATCCCTAGAGCCATGGGGTAACAACTCTAGAAACATATTTTGAGGGGGGAAAAGTGAAAACTTTGAAGTTGTACATACATCATGTCTCAGTAATTTTATGGGCAATAAAAGGTAGCAGTTTACTTATATTTAATTTGCAAAGATTTGTATCTCAGTTGAAAGAACATCTATGTGATGTTCTATCAACCACCTAAATGCCCAGGCTTGCAATCAACAGATGACATTTGTGTTGCCAGCGGGACTGTCTTGCCTTCAGCCACCATGGTAACGTACACTAAGCTTGCCTTTGCTGTGCTGCTTGGTGCGTATGGGCTAAGCCATGATGTATCAAAGGGTTGGAGAAGGAGGAAAGACTGAAGAGTCTCCATCACAACAAGTTTTCTATATGTGAACAGGGTGCTAGACAATCTCATCTAGGTTCCCTTTTCCATGAAAGGTTGGACCAAGTGATCTTTTAAGATCCCCTCCAGACAGAGATGTTCTGTGATCCTCAGTAATATGTTGAGTGGAGCAGTGTTAAAGCCAGCCTATAGCCATCTTCCTTATTCCCAGTGACATTCCTTATTATCCATGACCTTATTTAAAGGTGTAAATTATTACAGAAAAGCCTCTTGTACATCCTTGATAGAAGAAGTCAGTGTTGTCCTCTGTTTAATTCTATTAAATAACATATAATCTCTTGGGTGGTATTGCAATATTTTTGGCTCTGTTGGTTTTGTCTCAAAACAGATTGGTGGAGATTGCTTTTAGGAATTTCTGTGTTCACAGTGTTCAGATTTAGAAGAACAAACCTGATATGTCTGGCATGGTGCATGCTATCAAGAACTGTAATGCACCTGCTGCACATACGGTATTCAACGAGAAGGACATCAGGTGGCAATAACAATCTGTAGTCTTTTATTTGAGAAGGCAGGTGGTCTTGGACTTACACAAGGAGTTGGCACAACTGCCCTGGTATTAAGGTTCAAAAATTGTTACAGTTAGTGTGGTTTTAGTTCATGGCTAGCCATTTTGTAATGGGCATATAGTTTGTTAGGATGCTTGTGGTGTAACCTTGATATGCCTTTAATTGTTTATTTATAGAGTGTGGTTGTTGGAAATGTGCCTAGAATAACAATTTCTTTATTTTTTCTCCCCAAAGAACGTGTATCTAAACAGATTTGAGCATCCATGAAGGTAATAGAGGGTCACAAAACGATGAATTAGACCATTTAAATTAAAAATAGCTTGTAAGTTTGAATGGACAGCAATTTTACATCTTTGCTGTATTAAACTGAAAGGTTACATACATTTCCAATCAAAACTTTATATCTGTCCTTCAGGTAATATACTTATTTCAGAAAAAAAGTTTTCTTAAAATTCCTAAATGGGGAATTGTTTTCAAGCCTTTGAAGATGTCTTCTCAAAGAGTATGCTGAAAGTTACACTGACTAATGATCTTGCTTAGACTCTATCTAAACCTCCCAGAAGCAAAAGCTCTCTCAGTTTCACACCTACTGATATGCAAACTCCCTTTCCTTAAAATATTCTCTAGAGAAATAACGGTAACAGACTGCCCTTTCTTTACTGGGATTTAATTCCCAGTTTGGGTTTTGATTTGTCATTTCACAGGTACTGAGACTTTACATTAGGACATAGATTTCTCCTTCTCTCAGAGGCCTGGTTTGGGTTCCCCAAGGAGCATTTATTCCACCCATTTTTTTAATGGCCTTTCATGGGACTTGAGTGTATTCTTTTTAGGGTAACTAGACAATTTTCATTTTGTTTGTGTGTGTGGACCGAAAACTCTACAACCACCATAGGCTGCCTTCAAAATAAACATTATGTTATGGTTTTTACCTAAAAAGGAATGCCATTTGTGGTCCTTAACTATGTTTCTAGTATGAAGAGGAAATTCACTGATATGAAAGGAACAGTAAAGATACTGAAGACATTTATGCTTAGTATTCTAAGTTCTGGTGTTTTGTTTGGATCTGATGCAAATACAAAGGGATTTTTAGAGAAGTAAGTACTGGAACAATGTCTCTTGCAAATAGCACAAAGATTTATGGGTTTTACTTCTATGTGGGTTATCTTCTATTTAAATATTATCCTTCTTTTGAAACTTCTACAAGTCCTAAGTGGAAACTAAATTGCCATTGGACATAATAAAATCAAAATTATACTGCAGAAAAACAAACAATCCACAATTATAGCAAATGTGGGGTATTTTATATATGCATAACAAACAACTGACAGTGTCATTCTCCAGTACACAGAGCCAAGAAATCCCCAGCGAGAGTCATCTCTAGCTGCATGCTGCTCTTGTTTTTATCTTCTCTGCTTAAATGAGTTCCTGCATGGCAGCCAAAGCAAGTGGTTAACCACCTCCACGGAAGACTTTATACTTGGGTTTAAGAATACTTTTATACAAGCTTGTTGTGTTTGCTTCAGTAGCTACTGTTAATATTTTACTCTGCTAATATTTTACCTTTTTTTCAACTGGAAAAAATCTTAGAAGTTACAAAATTAGCAGTCTTACAAGTATAAAAATCATGCCTTAGATTTGATAGAATTTTTGTTCAACAGACAGTAATATAGGCAATTATTTGATATTTTTCAAGCTACTGGTGTGATATTGCTACACAAAACCCAGTACAAATCCTCTGTGTTTCCTATTGAAGTGTATTTCTAGGGGAAAGGTTCTATGTTGCTGCACTGTGGAAGTGTGCATTGTATTGTGTCATGACCTTTCCTAGTGTATAGTTTCCAAGGGCTTTCACTACTGAACTTTTTATTTAATTTGAGAAAGCAACCTACTGTCAGACTGTGGTTGCTGTCAGCCTAATAAATTGAAAAAATAATACTGTCATGTACCAGGAAGGGATACTTACTTGTCTTTTTAGTTCAGGAGAGCTGTGGCTTGACAAGAAAATTGTAAATTTTTTGTTTCTCTCTACTGGTCTTTCAGTGCTCTGTACAGTTTGTTGGTTCAGGCTGATGGAAAATATTTACGTATTTGGATCAAATTTGCTGAACAGCTTTGGTCACGCACATTTCCTTTGTTCAAAATTCCTCCAAACTTCAGACCATAGAAAGATTCAATACTAGTCATAAGATGAATGAGCGATGCTGAGATCAATGGGTCTCACTTGTGTAGGTGAGGAGCGCTGCCTGTATTCTGAGATGGATCTTTTTTTGAAGCCCCACTCACAGTCCCACATTTACTGTGAACAATGTCTCTAAGCTGGGATTGCCCCAAAAGAAACATGTAATAAATAAGCAATCAAATTACTTAAAGAGACTTGTAATTGGGGGAAGTTTTAGTGTTCCCCTATGGGCTGAGACTCATTTCAGTGGTCCGATTCTGATTCTGCTAGTTTCATTTATTTGGAAGATCCCATCATGGGATCACAGAGACCAGTGTTAGATAATGGAAAATTCTGCTGTGGGACAGTCGCCAGTGACGCAAACGTTGACTGTGGTTAGGTCTGACCTAAAGGTATCAAATACCCAGGTCTTCCACCACTGGAATTGACACTGGAACCCTTCCTCTTGCAGCCATTTGAAATTCCAATCTAATAGCAGGATATTTTTAGTTTCTTAGCAAAGCCTGCTCTGGGTGGCGGGTGGCTGGGTGCCTGCCTGGCTAGGACGCAGAATTCACAGTACCACCATTACCTAGACTGTGAAGTGAGTGGTCAAGGTAGCACGCCGAGTGTTTTTTAGGAACCTGCTGTGTCCTGATGTTTGGAGATGCAGGCTATCCAACTTTTATGTTTAAGTCACATTTTTAACTTTTCCATCATTTTACATACAGAATATGTTCAGACAAACTGTAAAGATTCCAATCTGAAATTTAAAAATTGTTTCTTCAATATCTTTATACATATTTAAAGTTGATTTCTCTCTCTTCATTGAATGTAATTTAAAACAATATCCCATTGGTTCCCTCCAGCAGTTCAACCTGACCCATAAACACCAGAGAACATCAGGCAGGATGGTGACTCCATTTCTGAGATACTCATCCCATTTTGTCTCCATTATTTCCTATGCATGCTAGAGGTGTAGGCATCAAGTTGAAGCAATCCTACAATTCTCAATTGTTTCTTCTAAAAATATCCTGTAAAAAACAGTCTGCCGACATTGTGTTTAGCTACAGATTGTGGAGCAGGTAAGGAAGGATATGTTCAGAATAACAGCCAAACTCTGACTTAGAAATCAGCATAACACATCCTTACTTTGCGTCAATGACATCTGTCTTGGGAAGGATATAAAACAATTATCATGAAGTTAATTCACACCTATGTTTACAGCACACTAATTTCTGCAGGTAGGCAAGCTGTGGGACACTAGTCATCAGCAAAAGGTGTGATCTTATTTAATAACTTCATTAGGTTTCCAGAAAGGGGAACAAACACCACATTGAGGAAATGTGCATATTTTTATTAAGCCAGGAAGAGTTGTGAGATTTTTAAAAAGAGAAATACCACAAGGGGACCTGAAAGGAACATAAACCTCAAATTATATACTGGTGGTTTCAACTAAAAAAAATAAAACCCACTATATTTTAGGATGAGTTTGAAACATAGGAGTGAGGAAGCTAAGAGGAAGTGAAGCTGCACAACATGACTTCAGCTAATAGACATCATATGAGAAATTATTTTCCGAGACTGAGTTATTTATTTCAAATCATATTTCCAATCATATTTCCTACTACTTATAACCAAAATCACTTTTCATGTCACAGGCATCAAATAGAAGGCTTTTAAACATGTAATTCAACATTGCTGCAATGCAGGTATAATTTACTGCAGAAGGAAGAGGCCCAAGTAATTTTTAATATGTTCACATAGATGCAAAGCTATAGGCTTGGCAAAACAATTGCGTCACTAAGAACATCCAATACAATATTATGGTCATAGTTTTAGTTTTAGTTTTAAGGCACAACAGAATTGATTTAACCAATCACCACACACCACTAACTGAACACACCATAATCACACAGCATGTTTTTCTGACTGTAACTCAGCTATGCCTCTTTCCCACGGTCCTTCTCTAGCCGAAGTAACGGGCCTGAGCCACGATTTTACAAAGGCAACAAGGCCTTCATTTTATAAGGTTTTACCTATGTGCCACGTAATATCTTTATCAGCAACCTGGACGAGGGGACTGCATGCACCCTCAGTAAATTAGCAGATGCCATCAAGCTGGGTGGGAGTGTTGATCTGCTGGAGGGCAGGAAGGCTCTCCAGAGGGATCTGGATTGATGTGCTGAGGTCAATCGTATGAGGTTCAATTACGGTGGAGTGTGGGACCTGCCTTTGGGTCACAACCCAAGTTTTGTATTTGTGACCAAACCAGTGTCACTAGCACAACACTGTTTGAGCTACAGCTGACCAGTGAGCACACGGTGTCAAGGCCTTTTCTGCTCCCACATCTGACTTTCAGAACTGTTTCTGTACCTTTTAACCGTAATGATTTAGTGTTATGGCAACAACAAATGCTCAGGCTTAGAGATGACTGTGAAAGTGTAGTCCAGACATTCTGGAGTATTCTCAGAGCATATGATTGATCCAACTTGGGCAGATGTCGAACAATTACTTGAATCAGTGCTTGCTCTGGATGACTGCATATGAATCCAGGAGCATAATCAAAGACGGCCATCCCAAAATGGGATCACAGTACAGAAGCACAGAGGAACACCTTGAGACAATGTAGAGATAAAGTTTTAAAATTCCTGGAGTGAGCAGAGTGAAAAATAATGAATTGGAGTGAAGTGGGGGGATTCAGTAAGCACTGACAAAGCACCTGTCTGATTTTTAAGTTGTTTAGCTAAACAAATGAGAACGTATGGAACTTTGAAAATCAATCACTAGAATTGAGTTAGAACGATTCACATAGACCATAGACAGAAAGAGTAAGGAGTAAATTCCTACTGAGTCACAAGGGATCCTCCTGCTCATGGTGGATTCTCTTGCTTTTTAAACTCCTTATGGTTCCTTGGTGCAGCTAGGTGCAATCAGTCTCAGACTTGGACAATGATTTATGCCTGATGAAATTATCCCTACAAAGTTTATTGTAGTTTAGAGTAGCTAAATGGATTAGTAATTTTTCGTAGTAATTATTCAGCATGCTATCAGTTGCTTATTGAGGATTTGTCACGGGTGAAGGATCTTTCTGCCTTGGATAAGGAACAATCTCTTCATCTCAGGTAAAGTGTTTCTAAACTCAAGAGGGATCCCAACTCAAACAAAGAGCGGAACTGGCATACAGTCCAGCTGCAGTTTGGGGACAACTCAGATTGGGCTTGTCCTGATGGTGATATTTTTAGAATTAAGTAGTTGGCTGCTAATCAGTAGTACAGGCAAGACAGATTTCATTTTAGTGCTGCTGTCTTGTCCTGTACTTTGGTTATCTTGCATTTTTGGATTTCAAAATGACTTTTCAAATTATTTTTCAAGGCATCTTCACTTCCTTGTATGTGAGATGGGGTTTTCCAGTTTGCAAGTACACCATAAGGACATGAAGTTTGCTGCTTCTAGTGAGCCTGAAGTGAAGTATGGCAAGAAGTGAAGTGCAGCTGTCCAAACCAAGTTCCCACATATCCTCCATCAGTTCCTCTCTCAAGTGTTATATCATCAAGCACCAGCATGACCAGGTTCTCTTCAGTACCTGATTAACATTTCATCCACCAGTGACATAAACACTGGCACAAGCCAGGCTCCCATGTATGCACTATGAGGAATTGTGCCACAAGTGACATCACAAGCACATGCACATGTGAGGTTCCTGCACCTGCCCTATCAGCTACTGAGCCACCCATGATGTTCTAAGCATATTGAAGACCAGAATCCATTAAATGTCCTGTCAGTATTCCTGCCACCTGTGACATAAAGATCTGAACAAGCCTGGTTCCCTTGCCTGACCTATCAGGCACTCAGCCACAACTCATAGCAGCCCTAGGAAATGCTCCAGTTGTGAAGAAATGTGTCAGGAAAGCTGCCCGGTGGAAAAGGACCTGGGGGTGCTGGTTGACAGCCAGCAGAACATGAGCCAGCATGTGCCCAGGTGGCCAGAAGGGCCAATGGCATCTAGGCCTGTATCAGAAATAATGTGAAGAGCAGAACCAGAGAAGTGATTGTCCCTCTGTACAGGGCACTGGTGAGGCTGCAGCTCAAATCCTGGGTTGTTTTGGGCCCCTCACAACAGAAAATACATTGTCCTTGTAAGGATTATTCTGTCTCTGTCTACCACGTGCTGGTGTCCCTAAATCTCTGCTGTGGGCACTCCTTCCAACTGCAGCTGNTGTGCCCAGGTGGCCAGAAGGGCCAATGGCATCTAGGCCTGTATCAGAAATAATGTGAAGAGCAGAACCAGAGAAGTGATTGTCCCTCTGTACAGGGCACTGGTGAGGCTGCAGCTCAAATCCTGGGTTGTTTTGGGCCCCTCACAACAGAAAATACATTGTCCTTGTAAGGATTATTCTGTCTCTGTCTACCACGTGCTGGTGTCCCTAAATCTCTGCTGTGGGCACTCCTTCCAACTGCAGCTGAACACTCAAGGAAAGCTACCTGCATAGTATCATTCCGCCTCTCCATGGAGCTGCTTTGTACCTGCATGAGGGAGCAGCTGCTGGAGGACATGCTGTCCTTCCTCCACCGCCCTGAGTAGGAGGTGAGGAAAGATCAGGGTCCCAGCCTTCCAGGCACCCTCTGTACCAGCCCCTCCCCTGTCATGGAGAAGAGCACCCTCTGGTTCCAGATATTGTAAAATTCAGCTTGGCACATTTTGAATCTATTGAGACCCTGCCATCTAACAGGGCTGCCCTCCAGGTGATCCTGGAAGTTCTGGTTGACAACCATTTGACGTAGAACCCTCCTGATGGAGCTGATGCTTGGGTTGCAGCAAGGTGACTCAGGCACCTTCCGAGCCTCAAGAATGTAGAAGCCAATGCTTCCAGCAGCACTTACCGTGGGACCTGATGCCACTGAGGAGGCCATTCGCAAGAAGCCTTGCAAGAGAGAATCCCCCACCTTGCTAGGATGTGCAAGAGAATTGTTTTTAATACATTATTGAAGTTGGGCACCAACTTAATGTACTTCATAAATCAAAGAGCGCTCACACCCTGTTTTTCTGAACTGGGTGGTATGGAGAAGCCATGTCAACAGCTGGGTCTGGAGCTGTCCTGCATCCCAAGCTCGATGCTGGTGTTCACAGCTGCACTGAGGATGCGCAGCCACCCGGTGCCACTGTGAGACAAGGAATGGGCAGCTCTGGCTCCGCTAAGCCCCTGCCCAGGTTTGACAGGGCCCGCCATCTCAGTGACCACCTGGTATAAGGAAATGACCAGAAATTTAAAGACTGAATTGGTGGTTTACCCAGTTTACATTCTTTCCCCATAGTTTTAGCAGCTGAATATCATTTTGAATGCTTAAGAGGACAAAGTGTTTTAGGTAGACCTAGTTATTAGACTGCTCACTAAAAAAAAAAGGAAAAGAAAAATGCATGGACATGAAACCTCTTCCTTCTCAGTTCTTTATGGTAGGGAACCATTTTTTTCTATGAACGCATCAATCACCATGCCTGGAGGTGTTTATGAAATGACTGGATGTGGCATTTAGTGCCGTGGTTTAACTGACATGGAGGTGTTTGATCAAAGACTGGACTCGATGATCTCGGTGGTCGTTTCCAACTTGAATGATTCTTTGATTCTAAATGAGGAATTTGCAAACATCAGGAAAGGGTTTTCTCATGGCAGGGAGCATTTTTCAGGAAGAATCATTGTGAGATAGTAAAAAAAATGCAAATCTTAGTGCTTACAATAACTTTAGAGTCTCCTGGCAGTACATCCCAGCAGTGCTTGGCATGGCGAGGTACTGCAGGCGTTGGCCTATCCTGGAGCAGCCTGTCAGGGAAGTTAAGTGAAGGAGGAAAATCATGAGAATAAGATTATAAAGAAAGAGCACGTTGTACCATTTCTGCAATTATAGTATGCAAAATTATTTCAGGCTGTTTTCAGATGCAAGGTAACATGGGATATATATAAGAACATGAAGGCCAAACAAATATATTAAATTATCATCCAGGAAAAGCTCTTTGGGTTTCACCTCAGTCCACCTGCACTGGCACATTTGTTTCATTCCCAAGAATTTATAAGGTTTTTTGGCACGCACACAGTTGTAGTGATGCATAAGGTGCAGCTCTGAACTGCAGAACTATTAATCCAATTAAACTCACAAATAAACCTGTTTTTATATGTGAAACTATTTATTCAACTGTGCATTTTTCTTGACCACTAGAAGGCCAAATTTCAGTATTTAGTGGGACTAGGGGCAACACCCCATCATAATATGTGGAGCAGGTGCAGGTGAGGGCTACTGAAGCCTACAGCTATGCTGAAAACTGTACTAAAGAAATAATGAGATAACTTTAAAGAGAAGGTGCAACAAAGCAAAAGACTCAAAAGAAATAAAACAAGGTCCTGTTATTGCCCATAGATTATCCCAGAAAAATGTAAGAAAATAAAAAAATAATTTTGCTGTTCATTTCTTTTCCATTTATGTTATCTTTTAGCTTAGTCCTTTCTTGTCTTGGAAAAATCTACCTTCTGTTGATAGCCCCTCACATCTTCTGTCCTTTCTCCTCCATGGTGTTGCACTGCTGCTTCTGGGATTTAGCTCTCTCCTGTACTAACACAGAATCATAGAATCACAAAATAGTTTGGTTTGGAAGGGACCTTAATGATCATCTATTCCAACTCCACTGCTGTGGGTAGAGACACCTTCCACTAGACCATGTTGCTCAAAGGCCCATCCAACCAGGCCTTGAACACTTCCAGAGATGGGGAATCCACACCTTCTCTGGGCAACCTGTGCCATAGCCTCACCATCCTCACAGTATAAACTGTATTCCTAAATTTTTCAAAGAAATGTTTGCAATAGGTTTTAAAAAACTTGAGCCAGAGGCAGCAACTGTGCACGTAGAGGTTTCAGTTGTGACAGGGCTGTCATGTTACCTTTAATGAGAAACAATTTTAAGTTTGCCAGCTTCAATGAGAAACAATGCTGACATGCATGGCTGTTACAACCATACCTTTTACATTTGTTTTAGGATTTGTTTTCTGATGGAAAAACGACTTCCTTCTCCACTCTGTTTTCATACATACAATATCTTTCTTATTTTCTAATCTTCTTCTTTCCTCTCCTGTTCCTGGTGGCTTGATAAAGACTTAGCTGGACACTTTGAATTTTTCCCTTTTTGTTTTTGGAAGACACTATGCACATACAGAATATATATGACTGCAAAACTTCCCAGGTGTTGGAGACTTCGTGGAGATTTCCTCTTCACTTTTAATATTCTTTATTCACATATTATCATTTTTTACAAGAAATGAGGCTGGCGTTCTTTGATAATGGAGTGCCAAAGTTTTTCAAACTTTTTATCTCCTGACAAAAGTAATGGAAGTTGTATGATGCAGAAGATATCCAAGTATTTCACCATTCTTGGTAAATTTAGTTTGATTACATTTTTAACTCATCTAGTGTAACTTGGTGTGACTTCACTGAAACAAGTGAAACTGTATCAATTTATATCACTGAAGATTCAAGTGTGACTTAAAAATGTACAAGCGATTTTGAAACATTAATAGACATTGGCATAAACAGGGACCTGAATATGGTGCATTTTAAACGCGGTGTGCGCGGGCTTGGTGGACCACAGCCGGGTTCTTTCCACAGCGCCCCTCAAGG